>JARACY010003104.1:0-35987 GCA_029255725.1 Scrobipalpa atriplicella | reverse complement strand
CCCTGTTCTCGAATAATTTAAATAGCCAAAATTTTACTAACTATAATTTATGGATTATGGATTCATAAAAAAGTTGTCACCCAAATTATAATAACTAAAGAATTCGTATTCAATTTGATTAAATTTGATAAAAGATACGTTAAATACATAAAATATCAAGTCAACTTTCTACAAACTTTCTATGATGAATTTGTATGCAACAAACAAAGTGACCACTTGGATTAAAACCAATTACCTACCTTTTATACTTAATATAAAGTAATAACTTTAATGAGCTCACAAAATATAAATTAAACTTACACTCTCGCTGGCGAATTCGCTCAGTTCCGTAAAAGCAGGAGCCTTAGTTTCAATCATCTTGTAAAATGTTTGGAAATAGTAAAGAATGGAAAATCACAATATTCACTTGTAACGAGTGGCAACTTCCACAACTTGGACAGAATGATCGATAGCTAAGAGCTCGATCACGCTTTTATATTCGATTCATGTCAACAAACTATACATACCTCTTTATCTATACATAGGCGCGCAAATGATAACAATAGGAACTCAGGAAAGAAAACTGCTAATTTCTTATTTCTAATTAAGTAGTAAACTTCCTAAGTTGAGTGAGAAAGTTGTGATATTCCTTAATATTTTTGAGTTTTTCTTTTGTACTTACTCTAAAAAAAAATACCGCACCTAGATAAAATTAATTTTAAAATCAGGTTACCTATTTCAAATTTTCTTAAAATATAAGTATTCGGCGTTTTGCTGAACTTTAAATGTTTTGTTTGAAATTATAAATACTTGTTATACAGTAATTTTAAGTTCTTATTTAAAAAAAACTACTTTACTTTGCCGTTTATACAAATATGAATGATTAATTTTTGCGATATCTTTGACACTTATTACTTAAGTTAAGTAATTAACTAAATACCTTAATATTCAGTGCTAAATAAGATAACAATTAAAAAAGCAGGCACATTCAGATAAACGTGTCAATCTTTCTACTAACATAGTAAAGAACTACTTACATGTAAATAACTATAATAAATATGTCTGTGTAATTTAAATTTTACTAAAAGAATGTTATATATTTATTTATAGATATTGGAAGGCAAATGACGTTTATAAAATAAATGTAGGTTGGAAAAGTAATATTCTACGATCTGACGGGTTTTCGACTTTTCGTAGAGTCTTCAAAATGTCTGAAAATACCAACAACAACACGACACTACAACACTATACAAAAAAATATAGTTCTATAACTTTGAGATAAATGGAGATCTCTAATTAAACATTGATGATTTGGAGATCTTAAAATTAAAACTATAAGTAGTAGGATTAAATAATCATGATCTAAGATCTGGAATAAAATATAGTACGATCAAATCGTAATGATAAAGTTCAATTAGAACTACAAGATTCTCTTTTATTTTTTCTTTATTTACAGGAGGCCCTGGTTATTTTTTTATACGTAGTTTATTATTACGTCACAAGCAAAGCTGCGGGCAAACAATATAGCAATTATTTAATATAATTTCGATATACCAGTAAACACACCCCCTTGCAAAAGGTTATCTCAATATCAGGCGACTTTAACACGTCACACTAACTTGCCAAAATATATTGTATCAAGTTATTCTTCTAACTAGTGTCAATATCTCTTTATCGTTGCATAACGTGCTTTTTCGCCTATTTCGCAAAGGTTATCTCAAATGTTTATAATTTAAAAGTTATCTTTGCAAAATATTTTTACCATTTTCCTTCTGCGTAGGTATTAAGATTGAATTATTCTCATCTGTACTAATAATTATAAAGAGGAAAGATTTGTATTTTTGTGTGTGTATGTGTATGTTTGTAACGAATAAACTCAGAAACTACTGAACCAATTTAAAAAAATCTTTCACCATTAGAAAGCTACGTTGACCCTGAGTAACATTGGCTTATTGGTTTCTTTTTACCACGGAAAACATCGGTATGAAACAACAATGAGTATTTTACTGGGACGCTCTGCCTACCCTATTAGGGATACAGGTGTGATGATTTGTGTGTGTGTGTGTGTGTGTGATATAACAGTCTTCTTCTTCTTCTTAGCGAGTGGATTTTCGAGTCGAACAACGACCCGATAAACCCTGGTGTCAGAGTTTTCAAACCGCCTAGTAGCACAGCTATAGGCCTCTGACATGGTTTCAGAAACGACCACTATCAAAGACAGCGACCGGGACCGACGGCTTAACGTGCCCTCCGAAGCACGGAATCCTTTTTTTTTTCGGACAATCAGGTGATTCAGCCTGCAATGTCCTAACCAAACTGGGGAAAACCTCACAAAGTGATAAATTGACAAATATCAACTTTGTGTACCCCCCTGGGAATCGAACCCAGGACCTCCGGATCGTAAGCCCACGGCTTAGACCACTAGACCACAGGTACTTATAGTCGTATCTACCTATACCTACTTACCTACAGACGTATCCTAAATGTAAATGTATTGTTGCTAAGGAAAAATCAGCACCCGGTAACCGGAAGGGAAGTATTCTGTGTGGATAATGTAAAGCTTTTGTGCTTAAAACACATGTCCGTAAAATTTGTATCCTTTTTACCCGACTGTTTTAAATAAAAATATTTAACAGGTTAATAATTCATGAGTATTACTGTTATATCTATATAACTGCCTCTGTGGTCTAGTGGTCTAAGCCGTGGGCTTACGATCCGGAGGTCCTGGGTTCGATTCCCAGGGGGGTACACAAAGTTGATATTTGTCAATTTATCACTTTGTGAGGTTTTCCCCAGTTTGGTTAGGACATTGCAGGCTGAATCACCTGATTGTCCGAAAAAAAAAAGGATTCCGTGCTTCGGAGGGCACGTTAAGCCGTCGGTCCCGGTCGCTGTCTTTGATAGTGGTCGTTTCTGAAACCATGTCAGAGGCCTATAGCTGTGCTACTAGGCGGTTTGAAAACTCTGACACCAGGGTTTATCGGGTCGTTGTTCGACTCGAAAATCCACTCGCTAAGAAGAAGAAGAAGACTGTTATATCACACACACACACACACACACAAATCATCACACCTGTATCCCTAATAGGGTAGGCAGAGCGTCCCAGTAAAATACTCATTGTTGTTTCATACCGATGTTTTCCGTGGTAAAAAGAAACCAATAAGCCAATGTTACTCAGGGTCAACGTAGCTTTCTAATGGTGAAAGATTTTTTTAAATTGGTTCAGTAGTTTCTGAGTTTATTCGTTACAAACATACACATACACACACAAAAATACAAATCTTTCCTCTTTATAATTATTAGTACAGATGAGAATAATTCAATCTTAATACCTACGCAGAAGGAAAATGGTAAAAATATTTTGCAAAGATAACTTTTAAATTATAAACATTTGAGATAACCTTTGCGAAATAGGCGAAAAAGCACGTTATGCAACGATAAAGAGATATTGACACTAGTTAGAAGAATAACTTGATACAATATATTTTGGCAAGTTAGTGTGACGTGTTAAAGTCGCCTGATATTGAGATAACCTTTTGCAAGGGGGTGTGTTTACTGGTATATCGAAATTATATTAAATAATTGCTATATTGTTTGCCCGCAGCTTTGCTTGTGACGTAATAATAAACTACGTATAAAAAAATAACCAGGGCCTCCTGTAAATAAAGAAAAAATAAAAGAGAATCTTGTAGTTCTAATTGAACTTTATCATTACGATTTGATCGTACTATATTTTATTCCAGATCTTAGATCATGATTATTTAATCCTACTACTTATAGTTTTAATTTTAAGATCTCCAAATCATCAATGTTTAATTAGAGATCTCCATTTATCTCAAAGTTATAGAACTATATTTTTTTGTATAGTGTTGTAGTGTCGTGTTGTTGTTGGTATTTTCAGACATTTTGAAGACTCTACGAAAAGTCGAAAACCCGTCAGATCGTAGAATATTACTTTTCCAACCTACATTTATTTTATAAACGTCATTTGCCTTCCAATATCTATAAATAAATATATAACATTCTTTTAGTAAAATTTAAATTACACAGACATATTTATTATAGTTATTTACATGTAAGTAGTTCTTTACTATGTTAGTAGAAAGATTGACACGTTTATCTGAATGTGCCTGCTTTTTTAATTGTTATCTTATTTAGCACTGAATATTAAGGTATTTAGTTAATTACTTAACTTAAGTAATAAGTGTCAAAGATATCGCAAAAATTAATCATTCATATTTGTATAAACGGCAAAGTAAAGTAGTTTTTTTTAAATAAGAACTTAAAATTACTGTATAACAAGTATTTATAATTTCAAACAAAACATTTAAAGTTCAGCAAAACGCCGAATACTTATATTTTAAGAAAATTTGAAATAGGTAACCTGATTTTAAAATTAATTTTATCTAGGTGCGGTATTTTTTTTTAGAGTAAGTACAAAAGAAAAACTCAAAAATATTAAGGAATATCACAACTTTCTCACTCAACTTAGGAAGTTTACTACTTAATTAGAAATAAGAAATTAGCAGTTTTCTTTCCTGAGTTCCTATTGTTATCATTTGCGCGCCTATGTATAGATAAAGAGGTATGTATAGTTTGTTGACATGAATCGAATATAAAAGCGTGATCGAGCTCTTAGCTATCGATCATTCTGTCCAAGTTGTGGAAGTTGCCACTCGTTACAAGTGAATATTGTGATTTTCCATTCTTTACTATTTCCAAACATTTTACAAGATGATTGAAACTAAGGCTCCTGCTTTTACGGAACTGAGCGAATTCGCCAGCGAGAGTGTAAGTTTAATTTATATTTTGTGAGCTCATTAAAGTTATTACTTTATATTAAGTATAAAAGGTAGGTAATTGGTTTTAATCCAAGTGGTCACTTTGTTTGTTGCATACAAATTCATCATAGAAAGTTTGTAGAAAGTTGACTTGATATTTTATGTATTTAACGTATCTTTTATCAAATTTAATCAAATTGAATACGAATTCTTTAGTTATTATAATTTGGGTGACAACTTTTTTATGAATCCATAATCCATAAATTATAGTTAGTAAAATTTTGGCTATTTAAATTATTCGAGAACAGGGGTACAGGGATTACACATTTTATCAAAATATACCTAGTAAAATAAATGAACTTTCATTTTATAGGCTGGTGGAAAAGTACAGTTCGCGACAGACGACTTTTTCGCACCATGCGAGAACATGATCGCGGATTCAGAGCCAGTGTGGATTGGTGACAAGTTCACCGAATTTGGAAAGTGGATGGACGGATGGGAGACTAGACGTAAACGGACAACTGGCCACGACTGGTGCATCATCAAACTCGCCACCAGATGCGTCATTAGAGGTGAGTAGATTGGCAAGTGGATGTGCGGATGGGATCTATAAATTATGTATGTTTCTAATTATTTGAGTTTTTATATAAATATAAGTATAAAAATACAAGCTGAACTGAACATATTCTGTTGAAGTTACTTGTCTCATACAAAATACTAATTTTCAATAATTTTTTCAGGGCTGTTGCTGGACACGGCATTCTTTACTGGCAACTACGCTCCGAAATACTCCATCCAAGCAGCTTGTCTTACACCAGAAGGTAGGCGTCTACTTTTCATTTTATTAGTATTTTTATCTCACGACTGCCGCTTGTGTATCCTGTGCCTACACGCACATTGCCTTAGTGTGCGTGAATTCGCCACAGTAAACCTGTAGTTACGCACACAAGAATGCGTGTCTGTACGCACAAACACAAGTATGGCTGAGCGGTAGTCGTGAGATAGAAATACTATAACTATCTATGTTATACCTAACGTAAACCCGGGGAAGTTCATCAACATTTTTTGATCTTTTAGTTGATATAATATATTACACATAAATTTTAACTGGCAATACACCAAATGCTAAATACTATTAATGGAATGTCCATTATGTACAGAGCACTAACATGCTTATCTCAGCAGCCAAGCAATTAGTCTAATCACTTTAACATCACTTAAATTGGATACTATTAGTAGCTGTATATTTTTAGCACAGTTAAGTGAGCTAATTTTAGCATTTTATTCAGACTTCTTTTTGCCACGGGAAAAGTAGTAATTAGTAATTAAACTAAACCATTTTTAAATCACAGGACTCAAGTCAAGTAGGAAATCGAAATGATAACGATTTTATTTGATCACATGCCATTGTTTAGCGAAACAATGAATATCAACCTCAAATAATAGCAACGAAATAATGTGATTAAATTATATTTCATATTAAAACATATTCACGGTGTATGGTTTTACAAGCAAATAATACAAAATCGAGAAACCACAAACCACATTAATAAAATAGCGGTATTTACCACCTCACGTTTCCAAAATTCAATACAATGCTGATTATGTTACTTTCAAATCTAAATCTATGTTTAGGCTTCATGTGGATTTTCACCGAATATTGAACCCGAAAGAACTATAAATAGAAGTCATACTAGGAATTTAGGCAAATGCACATAAATATCTGCTGCAACCATTTATAGAACTGCAGGTTATATTAGCTGGTTGAGATCATACTGACTCCAACATCTTTGATCCAATAAAACTAAGTAGATCCTTAGTAGGAATACCGTTTCCGATAAATGTAGGTAATTTAGATATATTTAGAAACAAAGGTATATTTATATTTTTACAAACTGCTGGTGCATAATTTTACAATCAAACACACGTAACGTTTACAGTTAAATCAAACACAATGTATAATTTTTAAAATCTTTGATGTTATAAGTATTATAATATTTTTTTTCTCAATCACTTTGACATCAAACAATGTTTTTTTTAAGAACGCAGATTAATACCCCATACATTTCTTTTGCAGAAGAAAACCTAATACCAGAAAGGGAATCCGAAATGGGCTGCGCATGCACAGAACATGAACTCGAGCAGGTCAGCAGACTCCAGTCTGAGAAGTGGGATGAGATCGTGCCACACACAGAATTGAGACCTGGTTATGAGGACACCAGACTAAACTATCAGAAGGTGAGACTGGTTTTTTTTTTCATTAAAATGATTTTGCTTTTAGATCTGCAGCTTAAGATGATAAAGATAGAGTCGACTATGAAACAAGCTTGTCAACTCTTACTTTAAAGAGAATCGTGTTATTTAATATGCATGCAAAGGTGTCAACAAATTCATGGAATACTTTGCACGATGATTAATTCAAAGAATCACAATGTTTCTCCCTTGGTATATTCCAGTGAGCTCTGAAGCAAAAGAAACTTAGGCTCGTATTTATAAAGCGATCTCAAGATTGAGAGCAATATTGAGTGCGGATTTGACAGGTAATTTTGTACTGGAATGACATTTCTGATACGAACTCAAACTCGCTGTCACTCTTGAGAGCTGATTATAAATACCGGCCTTAATTATGAGCTTTATGCGCTAATTAAGAAATAAAAACAAATATAATCTTTTTTATTCTTTTAGTATTATTACTTCCGTTTTTAATAATTGAGAAGATAGATCATTAATATTATTTTTGTCATCCAGGTGCTGAGCGACGAGGTATACACTCACATCAGGGTGAACATGTTCCCTGACGGAGGCATTGCCAGGCTCAGGGTGTTCGGAGAAGCAAGACCTGAGGCGCCTCCTAGACACCAGATCATCGACCTCGTGTCGCTGCTTAGTGGAGCTACTTGCCAAGGTTTGTTTAATAAGTATTATGTGGCACCTACTTAAACTAAAATATGAAATAAATGAAAAAACTAAAAGTCGGCGAGTGTAAGGTTTTAGACACAATAGGAATGCCGTTTCAACGTTCTGCTAATAAATTGGTCTACCGCATTTCTTGTTCCATAAAAATACAACAGTGTTCATAATGCCATTTTATCCAAACAAATTAGCCAGTTTTATAACTTTTGAAAATAGCATTAGTTCTATATTTTTGTCTTAATTGTAAGTAGTGTATCGGAACTCTCAGATCTAAAAGATTACATTAGGTATTTCTCTGTGCCTCTATTTAAAAATGTTTTAAACTTCTTCTGCAGGATACTCAAACGCGCACTTTGGCCACCCCAAGAACATGATCAAACCCTGCAAGAGTCTCATCATGTCTGATGGGTGGGAGACTGCCAGAAGACTCGACCGCCCTGAAGTCTTGGAGGCGAAGGAAGACGGCACCTTGAAAGTCCCTGGTTAGTATCTTATCCTAGGCTTTTTTTAAATTAATTTGTGATCTTTACAAAGTTCTACTGTTATCAAAAATAATACTCTGTAATTTGAATTTATCATTGTATTTATACTTTAACAATAAGAAATGTGAATCAAATTAGCGACCATCTGCTCAGCAGGAAGATATACTACCAACCGTACCTTAAAACAAACTCAAATGGAGTGTATTTTAATAATATGAAAATATTGTGGACCTCATTCTGGATAATCTTTATCAAACGGCTTAACGCCGTAACATGAAACTTTAACATTCTAATCTTTATTTACCGCTTCTAATCCTAATACTGAGTTTTACCAAAATTGTATACCAAACTTTACATTCATATAATTTTAAACTTAAGTACCTACATTCTATTATTAAGTAAAATTTGAAAAGTTTTTAAAGACGTCTGGAGGTCAACATTATTTCTAAAATAAAGTTGCCTAGAGTTTGTTAAAAACTGTCCTGCGTAACTGTCTTTTGTTAATTAGCTTTGTGAGTGACGTTTTTTTTTTCTTTGATAGGCGAAGAGTGGGCAGTGTTCAAGCTTGGTTTCGCGGGAAGAATAAAGAAGATTTGCGTGGATACGGCACACTTCAAAGGCAACTTCCCCGACTCAGTGAAGATCGAAGGAATTTCCCTTGAATGCCCAGACTGGACTCCTGAAATAAAATGCAACGGATGGCAGACTATCCTAAAACCTAGCAAGGTAAGCATTAATTTTGTATTACTTGTACCCTACTTACTTAAAAGCTCTAGAGACGTATCTGTTACTTTTTTCTATATCCTGGTTTAATTAAGTAATTTTGGGGTATACAGTTTTCTTATTAAATTGGAACCTAAAAATTCAATTAGGTATCAGTAAACGCCTCCAGCCAAACAACCCTATGTAATTAAAAAAACATTCTTAAACTTCTAGAATTAGCCCAGAGGATAGACAAGGTCCACCCATACTTTTGAGAATTTCATTCAGTACCTAACGTTGTAGTTGCTACCTAACCTAAGTCAGTTCACCTAAAAGACGGTTTTGTTTTATATCATTTTTTTTTATTCTAGCTATCAGCCCACAGTGAGCACTGGTACGACTGCGACTCAGACCTGGTGACCCACATCCGAGTCTGCATGGCACCTGACGGTGGCATCGCCAGGATACGAGCGTTCGGCTTCGCGGAGTCAGAAGCCTGAAAACTCTTCAGGACTCCCCAGGAAAAATAACAAAGTATTTAAGGAGTAAATACGAGGTACTACACATCCTAAGGATGGTCTGTGGATGGTACAAGTTTTCGAGGTGCATTTATGAACTGATGATATTTTTGTTTTAGTCAAGGTTAAAGTTCCTCAACATAGAGTAAGATGACTATTCTTTAAGGTTGTGTTTGATAAAGGTATCTGTTTTCGCTTTTGCCACTAGTTTTAGAGTGAACAAAGAAGTAATCGTATTGACTAGGACCAATGTAGTGATCTTTAAAAGTCAAGATGTGTCGTATTTATATTGTAAAATTGTAAATTATTTGTATATTTTGTACGTATTCAGATATTTTGTACAAATGCCGCATTTATAATTTTAGTTATTAAGACAACGGTCTAAATAAGATGTACAATAAATTGTAATAATATTAAAATAAATAAATTAAACGAGTTTTTGGAGTTTCCTTTACATAATTAATACTACATAATTACAATACACCACTGCAGTCTATGTGTGGAAATGAAATTCTTCTAACTAAAAATACAAAGCTCATAAGCTTCGAGATACTACCTACTCATCTTGTTGCGAAGTAAACCTTATTTTAGAGAAATACGACGAAAAAACAACAGATATTTAAAAAAAAATCTCTTAAATAAAAAAAAGTACTTTTTTTTTCTATTTACAAGAATGGTAACTCAATTAACAAAAAATCCCGATACTAAAATGGCATAATAGCAATGCCTCACGGTTAGCTTGCTCTAATTCTCCATTTTCTCATTCGTCTTCGCTGCCTTTTTTTGTTTAAATAATAAAGCTCCAACGGGGCGATGTGTGAAAATGCGAGGAAATGTAATTTCGTGCTCTCAAGCTGATGGCGGCAGACGTTTCGACCTGTTACCAGGTAATAAAGTCGAGTTTTCTGCATAAAATATAAATGTTACCTACATTATAAAGCAAAACTTTAGGTGTGAAAATATATTTCGAGCACAATTTTCTGTGAACGCTTTATTTTACCGAACTTGTTCGATGTAGTGTAGCAGGTAGGTACAGTACAAGTATTCTGTTTCACATATTACCTTGATTTATGGACTATTAAAATTGTACTTTTTTAATTTATAATTAATTTTTATTTTCAATATATTTCATTAATTTCAATTTATGTAAGATATTTTTTGTAAAATTCTGAATGTGCCGACTCTTTCTGGTCAAAGAGTAAAGCAAAAACATAAGTTAACCAATTTTACCTGCAGGACTGTCAAACAAATAATAATAGTATGTTTGATTTGTATTTTTCAGACTTCATTTTATTTTTGGAGTCTGTTTATTTTCTGGTTGAATAATTTTGATAATTGGTGAATTCGCTTTAAATACGCAACGAAGAGATAATAATTGTACGTAAATTTCGTATGATAATACTGATAAATTTATCAGTTTTAAAATAAAACATTTTAAAAATAACCCATATGGGTGTAAATAACATTGTTGTAAGATAAAAATATTATGCAGATATGTTTTTGGGAACTATCTAAATGCATTTTTTTTAAATACCTAAGTAGTTCCACTCTAATAATAGGTGTAAAATCAAAGTCTAAGTAAAATATTTCACGGAAACCTGTGGAATATTTCGTGTAGACGTTGGTTGTCCGATAACCCCTTGACTGGCGTGTGATAGACACGTGGCAATAAATTGTGATAGCAGTAACTCTTGCCAGCGGTTATCTGCTGGGAACTGTCCGTAACCGGTTACAAACCGCCTGCGAAGACCCTTCGTTACTGATATGTCACCGCCACGGAATATGTAGATCTTATTCTGGAATATTCTGGAAAAACTGAAAATAAGACATGATTCAGGTAAGACAGGAGGTGTGGACAGGTGGTCCCTAGGAGGCCAGTAATAGATTTTTTTGCGTGTACCAAATCGACGTAGGCATAATGGTAGGTAAAAATGAAATAAGTAGGTAACCAAAATGTAATTATTTTTCTTTAGTTCCCCCATGTAATGGGAAGCCAAAGAGCTTTAGCCCATACAGTCTAGTCTTCAGTATTAATTCTTTAGTGATCTTAACCTTATCTAACATACGCTTACCTAAATGCCATTGGAATGCGCCGGTGATTCACATCACACAACGGATGTGTATGTGACGTTACATGCATAATAAACGTTTATAAAAATAAAAAGAGTCTGAGACCAGTTTTAGACTTATATATTTTTATTTTATTTTATTTATGACTATACTCTCTCTTTTTCTTTCTTGTGAAAGTAATAAGTATAACTTTAGAAATTGGTTTTCCGGAATTGTTACCATTGATATACCTACTTCAGCCTTGACTTCAGCTTACATTTCATCCTAAAAAATATTATGACTATTGGGCTACATCAATTTCTAAAGCTGACAAAGATGGCCGCGACTTGAACGTCAATTTCTTTAGAATCACAAAGTGCGCGTTTGAGCAGGGTTTGACGCGGGACGTGCGAGTGGCAATTACACTGCTGTATCGTGGTAACATTCACAGCAGGCTATAGGTAACCCTTCCGGGTTCCCTGAGTGACAATGTAAAAGTATCTGGGTAGACCTTTTTATAAGGTTTCCAGTGTGTACAAGGGGAACGTACACTTGAAAATTTGTATTTTGATGGTATGATTATTTTCATAAATACTTTGACCTACATACAACACTTTCCTAGTAGACTTTTACTTATATTCTATTTTAAGAAAAAAAAACTTGAGATATTCGCGCCACATTACAAAATGGCCACGAATCTTGAACGTCAATTTCTTTAGAATCACAAAGTGCGCGTTTGAGCAGGGTATGACGCGGGGCGTGCGAGTGGCAATTACACCGCTGTATCGAATTGTGGAATAACAACGGGTTATGAAACCGGGGCACGTGACTTAGGTACGTGACAACGTAAATATATCTGGGTAGGGTAGACAGTTCTTTAGGTGTGCGTGAGCATCACACAAGATAGTAGTAAAAGCCGTATAAGATATCTGCGGTAAAAGTAAGATTATGAGTATAGGTTTATTCAATTTGTTAGAGATTATGCAAATGGCTTTATTGTGCTGTTAATTATTTTTATTTTTATTTAGTACATTTTGAATCATGAGACTATTTTTTTTGCATTAAAACTAACAAGTTTTATGCATTACTCCTCAACAAAATGTCGGAAGCCAAGATACTTATACATTTTTTACGGTGAAATCGTGTGATACTTACCTATAAGGAAAATTTCTTATAAATGAAATGGCTTCGTTGACAAGACTGATATAGGATTCTTGCCTTTCCTTCCTTTACTTTAATGTACAAAGCCTTAAATGAGTACAAAGCTAATTAGATGCTTAAAATGAGAACAATAAGCTTCTTCCTAAGTAATTATTCATTAGTTTTATTGTCTAATTCTATCACAGCATAGTTGATATTTTTGCTACCTATCAAAATGATCAACAAGTGAAAATTATAGACTCTAGAGACCCATTTCTTACAACTGTTCTAGTAAAATAGGTAATTAGGCCATGTCAATTGCCCTACAATTAATTTACTCTATTCTCAGTAGTGTTTGACTACGTTCGAATTTATCGGCGCTGATGACTTACTTTACTGTACAAGTTTCAATTTATTATCGCATGTACACGAGCTACCGAAATTAGTGCGAACTAGTTACTGGACGCCCTTTATACATTGTTGCGTACTTATTAAAGTTATTGCAAGAGTTTATACCTTTATGAGAGGTGACACGACCATAGCTCGGTCAAAGTTGTCAAATGTTTCTACTTAAGATAAAGATATTTTTATATGTACTTACTTGCGTGGGGATTAAGATTAGCGTGTGTACCATCTATTCAGCATGTATTGGCCTAAACTGCTGAGCATAGTCCTCTTTTTTATGCGCCAATCTTGCCGAACTTGAGTGTTTCCACCCGTACCATACCGGGTTGCTTAGTCAACGAAACTGAACAACTTTCACCAGGAAATTATTTTAGGAAATAAATATTTTTTTACTTCCCATTATTTTTATGCCATTTAGAAAATTATAGTACCTTAATTTTTTTCAAGATTAGACGCCACTTCTGTTATAAAAAAATCCACAAGAAAACATAAGAAAGACAAATTCTATTTATCGGAAAAGCCACATCACAAGTAACATCGTAATCGAGAAACTTTTGATCAGAAAACTTCCTCCGAAATCATTCCGAAAATAATTTTGTTGACAAGGGTATGATATGGGATGCCTGATGGTAATTATAAGGCAGTATCAATATCAATTCATTCGCTACGCCAAAGTTTGGCGCAAAGTTCGGTAAAGGTAAATTTAATTGGGCTAAAAGTTGGTTCACGCAAACTCGTGGATTTGGGGGTGAATCCACATGAATTGCTCAGCGATGGAAGTGCTAGATCATCTTCAATTAAAAGTTTAATTTGACTGTTTATATTTTAGGTATGGTCGTAAAGTTTTCCCTTGAATATTTTATTAGACAGAACGGCGCTGTGTAGTTTGATTTTGTGAAAATGTGAACATGGTTATTTCTCATTTCAACACAAACGTTACTTACAAGATTACTAACATTATAATATAACCATTTGTTTGAAAGCAGGGAAATTTAACACGAAATTTGCTTATAAAATATCATATTATCATTTTATTCGAATTTTACATTTAGAGATCCCATTAACATTGAATTATAAACGAAGAAAATTCGTGAACTGGAACATGTCTGTACACACTACATCTTATACGTTCATAGTCGTTAATGGTTTCTAGGTAGAATTTCAGCTGAAATAGGTATTACTGAAATACCTGTATAATTATAACAACGTAACATTTCGTGATTAACCGAAATCATAATCATTATTGAGGTCGACATTCGACATTCTAATCAAATTTCTTTGGTATTTATTCGTCGAAAATAATTGGTGATGTTTATGCTTAGATTTTGTTTATCGGGACTGATTTCAACTATTCTGGTTGAGATAAAGCCCAATTAGGTGATAATCAGCTCAGGACTCTACTTTTTCTGGTTATCTTCTAATCGCAAAAAGGTCCTAACTGGAGCCAACAGCAATGTAACCATTCACATTGCCAGATAGAAGTTAAGTTTATTCATATCATAATTATAACTTCAGAAACAAAATAAGTAGCCAACCTTAAACACAAATAATACGTTAAGATCTCAGTTACACTTTCCAAGATAAAATAATAAAAGACTCCTTACATTGTACTGATTTTAGTCGAAGGTGTATACTGGGGAGCTGGCACGGTGCCCAATGGGGCACCAACAGCCAGGCAAAATGGCCGTGATATGGCCCTGTCAATTTATCATCCCCTACTCTGATTGCGGGTACAAAAAACCAGCTACGTCTGATATTTTTTTGAGAACTAAAAAAGGATTGCTTTTATAATTGCAAGAGAGTGTTTATACTTGCGGTCCTGGCACCGAGCCCGAAGGGGCGCCACTCATCAAGTAAGATGACCCCGATATGAAGCTTCTCGCTTCATCTCGGTCTTGCTGTAATATGATTGTAGAGACGTTAAATGGAGCCGGCAGCATATTAAAAGCATATTTACCCAATATGAAACGGCATATTGATACAATGTCGTCATAGGTGCAAAGGTACTTAGGTAGTCTGTTTATATTATAAGTTGGTACTAATAAGTGACATCATCGGTTCGTACGTGGACTTGTAAAACCCAATCGAAGCGAAGAAGAAGAAGGGCGAGGCTGGCACGGAGCCTAATGCGTGACACCATACTTGGCGTCTTTTACTTCAACATCAGCTGAAATCTTTTGGGATTTAAGGATGAAAGAAAATGTTCAGTTATTCATTAAATATACATAAGAAAAAAACATTATAATGCTGTGGCTGTAGTTAAAAGTTAAATTGTAGCGCAGTTGGCACGAGTCCCAGCCCAGTTGAGCACCGCCCATCAAATAAGGTGTCTCTGATAAGATACCTGAGGCTTCATCATCACCTTCTACATCTACAGCGTAATAATTTTCAGGCAAGACTTTTTCAGTGTACGTTCTAAAAGCACATTAATTTTAATTTATTATTTTGGTTCGCCTTAGAAGACATTAATCGTATTTTGTATTTTTTTTTCATATCCATGCATGCTTAATACATACAAACCAGCTCTTTTTACCTATTTACCGGAGAGCTAATGATCGCATAAGACGGGGAAATCTTTTGATACATTATAAGTGTAGGGGTATACCCCGTCCTAATGTAGAGGAGGCCGTGCACCACCGGTGGTACACCCCGGTCTGAACGTAAAAATAATATCTGATGCTGATGTATTTACAACTGAAATTACAAAGATAAAACAATGACTCTTTAACAAGGTTCTCTCTCTTCGCATTAATACACTTCATCTAAATTCAAGCTTGACAAATCGAAAATTACATAAAGCGTACATTTATTTTCTTTATATTAAACATTTTAATCTACTTAGGATTACGTCGTCTTAAGATAGAAAGGTAGGTAATTTAATATTTTCTTGGCTACACAAAAACCTTGTCCGTTGAACCGTAATCTCTTTAAACTAATTGCTCATCTCGAGACGTTTTGCCCGTGTCCTCATACATTTTTACTGTCGCGACCCCAGCAATTTAATCTGGCTTTTACGATGTTGCCAGCCGAATTACTGAATAAATGCGCTGTCTCCGAGCAGGTACCAGTACGTCAAGGGTTTCAGTGATCGTGACGAGAAAACGAACTAACAAAGTAAACGTAATTTTTAACAGTCTCCGTGGTCTAGTGGGCTGAGCATGGGTTCACGATCCGGAGGTACTGGGTTCCATTCCCATGGGGGAGGAACACAAAGTTGGTATTTGTCAATTTATTACTTTGTGAGATCTTCTCCAGTTTGGTTGCAGGCTGAATCGTCTGATTATCCAAAAATAAAAAGGATTTCGTGCTTCAGAGCGCACATTTAGGTCCTGTCTTTAATAGTAGTCGTTACACAAAATCATGTCAGAGGGCTATTAGGTAACTGTGCTTGTAAGGCGGTTTAGCACACTGGCACCAGGGTTCATCGGGTCGATCGACTCGAAATCCAATCGATAAAAGAATTAGACAGTCCTCTATACAATGCAGCGCCCCCGCACACGTTCATATTAAACCTAGACGAACTGTGTACGTACCTACTACTCCCGCCGAATGGAATAGGATTCCCGCCAACTTATCGGTTTTATTGCGTAATTGCGGGTAGGAATGTAACGGTTTATGACGTAATTGTGATTATTGGAGTTTATTTCGATCATATTTTTATAGGTTTAAGTAATATAAGTAAAAGTTGAACATTCCTACAATATAAGACAAGAACGTTACAGTAGGGGCTACGTGGATTCGAGATGATGTTAAATTAAAAACTTTACAAAGATTACCATGGCGTTAGAAATATGGACAAATTACAAAGCCTATTAGTTACTGAAAAAAAAATTACTATGGGTCCTCTGGGTACCCAATTCGGGTTTTTAAAAATTTTCCTTTTCGTTGAAGATACATAATGATAATGGCCCTAATTCGATGGAAAAACAATCATATCTGACTTTTTCTGTACTGATGAGAGAACAGAAAAGGCCGGCTCTATAGACGAACTAATTTAAATCTTGTTTTGTTGTTGTTTTATTTCAAAGGATTTTGGTCGGCACTCTCTCACACCGCGACTTTATTATCCATAGATTCTTGATTTGAGAGGATGAAAATTTGTTAGTTCATGGTGCCATCCCTTTTTGTTCTCTCATGCCAGAAAATGTCAGATATGGTTCCATTTTAGTCAAATCGTGGTTCCGTCGAATCGGGGCCGCTATCGATAGCGTGGAGGCTCTTGTTAAAACATGTGGCGAGTTCAACCACGAATGGCGTTTAATTGAGCGGTCGGTGGTTTGGCAATAAACGTATGTGTACAAATAACAAACTGTTACACCAATGAACACTCAAACAGATAGTTGGAATGTTTGCGTTGAAACATTCCATAGTATCCGCCCAAAATTAAAAATTCTGATGAAATACACAAAGCCTGCCTATATATATAACTACCTCAGGCACTAAAAACTAAGTCCCGCGCAGATGGCTGATCTCTGGGAGATTGGCCGCCTTCACCGAAAATTGCTTGGAAGGACTATTACCTATTTACTTGCATGCACACTTACGAGGAATAACGGATCGAAACTTAATCAGACACAGAAAATATCGAGTTTCGAGATCAAATCATGTGATAATCACATTATACGATACTTGAAAGAGAATAAGTCATAAAAGTGTCGATTTTGAGATAAGATAGGCCATCGTGTTGCAAACATTATAAGGAATTTATGCTCTATGCTTCCATGCTGGACTGGGAGTGATAGAAAAACGTAGAATGTGCCAGCTGCATCTCCTCCCGTGCATGCTGTAAAAATCAGCTAAGAGAATCGAGGGTTTCAGTGTATTGCAATTTAGGCGATGGGCTGACAACCCACCACTATAGCAATATACATAATCATCATCTGTTTTAGTAAAATACGTGGTATTTCAATATTTTGAAATACATTTTATTTATTAACAAATGCCATTTACCCCTTTTGAATAGAATATACATTTTCGATGCTTTATTTGCAGCGCTTTGAAATTCATATTTTGTATTCCGCAAATAAATGCATTTTTCCGAATTGGTAATATGACAAATTGGCAATTAAACCCGTTTATAAAATAATTGGATGGCGGCAACACTCTGAAAAACAAAATATGAAGTTTACAATAAAGCAAATAAGTTCAGTCAGATAGTAACAAAAATTCTACTCAATGCGTAATCAAATCAATGCAGCCTGCAGGGGGGGAATATAGTTTTTTTTTGTTTTGAAACCTATCGTGTGTGGTATTAAATGAAAGGGCATTTTAAGCTGATTAACACAATATATAACACAGTTACATTACAGCTAGCTCTTTCGTATAAAATAAAAAACCGTAAGTAACAATTCATTTTCGAAACACACCAAGTTTGGTCTCTTCTGGATAAGTAACGGAAATAACTTTATCATTATAGTAGTTAATGTAATTAAAAAAGTAAATAATTTCCAGCTCGTGTTATCTCCAGGCTCTCCTCCTCCTTTACAATAATTATTTTCGTTGGCAACCCTACGGCCACGTGAGCATCAGTGGTTTGTTTTAAGCTAAATAACGAACCCAACAATTCGTGAATAGAGAGCTGCGCAAAATGTCCATTCACGGCTCGTATAGAATTTCTATTTCATCTGGGTTTCATGAAATATCAAATTAATTGTTTGGCACCTATCCACCCAAGCCCGTCAGATTGTATAGGTATTTCTTGTTTATTTGAAATTTCACCTTCCTATTGTAATTTAAAGTGATTGTTTATACCGGGAGTGAAATAGTAGATTCATAGACTAGGGTGGAAGAGAATCAATTCCCGAGGTAGTTAGACGCCCGAGCGCAGCGAGGGCGGCTATAGTCCGAGAGGAATTGATTCTTCTACCCGTGGCAATGACTCTACTTTTCATTTAGAATATGAGGAAAATAAAACTAGTTGTTAATACAAACTAAGTATTTACTATCCCGCCAATTTGTGTTGACTTTTTAATTATTATTTTTTAATTTTGTCGCGGCACTCGCATCGCAAGTTTGCGCTAAATTCACACTGGCCAGTGACACTAGCTGGTTAAAAAGTCACGACATTTCATAAAGTTTTTTTTTTTTAATATGAAAAAAAGTCTTCACAGCTGACAGCAATTCAAGCAGTTCTATTTTTAAAGTTCATTCCCGCCCTAGGGTGGGGATGAAATTTGTATGAGTTATTCCTTCCCTGTGAAAGGAAAGCAGCATCTTCCACCCAATAGTCAGATCAAAACAACATTACTTTCCGAGTATGAGAAATGAAATAGTAGATTCATAGACTAGGGTGGAAGAGAATCAATTCCCGAGGTAGTTAGACGCCCGAGCGCAGCGAGGGCGGCTATAGTCCGAGAGGAATTGATTCTTCTACCCGTGGCAATGACTCTACTTTTCATTTAGAATATGAGGAAAATAAAACTAGTTGTTAATACAAACTAAGTATTTATTGTTAATAAAGTAGGTACCTATTTAAAATTAATAGTCATATTGGTACAATTATTGAAATTAAAAAGAACAGATTTTACTATCCCGCCAATTTGTGTTGACTTTTTAATTATTATTTTTTAATTTTGTCGCGGCACTCGCATCGCAAGTTTGCGCTAAATTCACACTGGCCAGTGACACTAGCTGGTTAAAAAGTCACGACATTTCATAGTTTTTTTTTTTAATATGAAAAAAAGTCTTCACAGCTGACAGCAATTCAAGCAGTTCTATTTTTAAAGTTCATTCCCGCCCTAGGGTGGGGATGAAATTTGTATGAGTTATTCCTTCCCTGTGAAAGGAAAGCAGCATCTTCCACCCAATAGTCAGATCAAAACAACACTACTTTCCGAGTATGAGAAATGAAAAAGAATGACCGAACTTTAGGATGTTGAAACTGATCAAATTTATAGGATAGCAGTGAATAGGATATATAAGTACTTATAAACAAACGAACATCATTAGCAGGGACGATATTACCACAATCTGTATTTAATTGGTTCCGCTGGTTGCGTGGGCTCTTTGTTTGTAACTAACGTACCGAATGACCAGTGGTCAACCTTAAGTAACCTATAGTACCCACAGGGAGCAATGTCCGCCTCTGTGATCTATACGGGGTGTAGGTAAGGGACAGATTTCCATAAAATGATAGGGGTTGCTCATTATACGAAACTTAACAACTTTCACCAGATTTTTTTTAAGGAAATAAAAATGAAGTTGTTTGATCGAAATGGCGATTTTGTATGTGTAGAGTAGAAGTCAATTTTATTTTAATTTCCCGAAATAATTTCCTGGTAAGAGTTGTTTTGTTTCGTATACTGAGCAACCTCACCCGTTTGCGGGAAGCTGTCCCAAAACTGTAAGACTTTCAGTAATTTAGTAACATTTGTCATTTTGATTAAATGTAGGCTTATAAATTAGCATATCTGTTAGAGTTCAGGCATAATTTTAACCTCAGTAGGATGAAGTTACTTCGGCGCAAAAATTTTACATTAAACATAATAAGTAATATATTCGGAGTGGAAGTTCATGTCTTTTCCACTCCTCCCTCATTTATTCAAGCTCTCTAGACTTATTTTTTATTTTTACATAAAAACATTGTCAAAATAACGACCAAACAAATTGTGTTGATTTTCTGAAAGCATAAGTGCTACGTTATTTTAGCAATAAATGTGAATCAATTCTGTATTTTACAGAAACAAGCCCTACTTAATTATGTATTTTTTATGATAATATTGTGAAAAGTACTAAATTTCCTGCCTACCTGTAACAAAAAAATGTTCCAATATACAGAAGCAGTAAAAAACATAGGTACTTTCCTATATAATTCCACTGATGTCAACGCAACGTTACATTTCGAGATGTTTGCATAATAAACCGTTATAGTCCCGTCGCCGCTCTATAGATCATCGAATTTGACTTTGAATTAGGGCACAATGTTTTCTTGGAATAGGTCAACTATGTTAAACAAAATTGAACATCACTCCAAAAATAGAATTCTATTTTATTCGAAAGATAGAGCACTTATTTATATTCCCAGAACAACCTCTTGAACCGTACCTAGGGACGCACGCCGAACAAAAATGCTTGTGACGTTCCTAGCGACTTCCTCTTGAAACTTGATACTGTCTAATACCATTCTCGTTACATCGGAGACTACGGAGACTTGGTATCGACTTTTGTGCTTTGCATAAATTTGAATAACAAGACTCAACGTATGACGACATGATGTAATTCTATTGTGTTGGGTGCACGGCTTGTTTGTTAAAGTTATGAATGTTAACAATGAGCGGCTTTGTCTGGTTTTATTTAAGTTGTTTCATAATTGGGTAGTTTTTAAAAAAAAAATTATAACATGTTTTTTTTACTGTTATTTTATGACATTATTTTTGTTGTGTATTAAATGTGTATTGTAATAGTGACAGAGCCAATCGCCTGAACTACACTGTAACCATTGAATGCCTTTTGCTGACTTATACAGCCTGCTTGAGAGGAAGGTCAGCTGGAACATTCATTTTTCTCTATCGCTCCCAGTCTAGCATGGAAGATATCTAATACTTACTTGTTTACACTTATCTGCTCGGTCCTTCACCAATCTATAGTTTTTGGAGTTCACTAGCCAGGCTGGCCACGATTCAGCGTAAACAACATTCTGTTTAATTTAATACCTGTCATTTTCCGTCTTGGCAGTATAGACAGGCTTATTGTAATCCTGTCGTATAGAACTAGTTCAAAAACTTCAAAGGATTTTAGTCTGGACCCGTTTACATCACGACTAAACTTGACGTAAGTATCCATAGATTTTCGAAGTGACAGAATTACAATATGTCCGTCTATACTGCCATCCATTTCTGTTCTCTCAAGATGGAAAACGTCAGGTATGGTTTTATTTTAGTTGCCGTGCTTGGGAAGGCACGCTAAGCCGTTGGTCCCAGTTAATATCGTAGATATTAGTCGCTAAGCCATGTCAGAGGCCAGTGCTAAGCATTGGCGGCTTGAAAACTCTGACCTAATCTAGGATTGGGTCTGGTTTCCCGTCTGGGTTGCGGAGGTTGAATGGCAGTCGCTCTCTGTAAAAACCAGTACCCTCGTTCAATCCCCTAGAATAGGTAGCCGACCCCGGAAACACGGGAAAAAGGCTAAGAAGATGATGATGGTTTTATTTTAGTTGAATCTTGTTTACGCCGAATCGTGGCCACTGTACGCCCGTGTGTGCACTTAATCGGCGACGACGCGACAAAGCCCCGGCGCTTGCCCGTCGTCACGTCCGCCAGTATTGTGTGGACAGTCGTGCCTTCCATCACGCTAATTCACCAAGGATTACCGGGGTTTGCTTACTTACTGGTGATTTCTAGGAGATTTTAAGTGTTGGTTTATTGTTTAAGGGTTTACAACTTGAGTTACCTATACTACTTTATCTTAAAGTTCTTCCTTGGCACTATACTTGAGACTATCTTGGTTCCATGAATTTTTTGGACAGCCCTGCCTTCCATCACGCTTATTCACCAATGATTACCGGGGTTTGTTTACTTACTGGTGATTTCTACTAGATTTTAAGTGTTGGTTTAAAGCTTAGGGTTTACAACTTGAGATATCTATAGGTACTTCTTTATCTAAAAGGTTCTTCATTGGGTTGCTCTTACTCCTATGTATTGTGGACAGCCATATGCCCCCCATTACGCTAATTCACCAAGGATTACCGAGGATTGCTTACTTACTGGTGATTTCTATGAGATTTTAGTATTGGTAAAGGTTTAAAACTTGATTTGAACCTATTCGAAAAGGTTCTTCAAAGGAACTTACTTACTTCAATCTAGTACTTTTAGGGAATTATCTGTTTTGCAAATGTTAGGTTTCAAATAAATCACATTGAAATTTAAATTACAAGGTTTTATTATAACATCCAGTGGTTTCGATTACTGTAACACATGATTGCTTATAATTATAAACAAGTTGGTAACATTAATAAAAAATTGAAACTTTTATCAAAATTTTTGATAATAAGAAAATGAATCCTAAATACATTATAAGGTATAATATACTTAAGTGGCAGATAAATACATTTTCAAAATTTTACTAGGTATACGATATTTCAGTATACAAACAACAGTTTTTTTTCAAAAACTCTAATGTCATATTTCTTTTATTAATTGAAAATGATATACTTACTACTATACAAAAAATTAAAAAGTTATTACTATTCAGAATGCAAGATTTCGAATTTTGAAATTACTGAAATTAATCTAAATTTTAACATAGCGGTTTATTATAAGTTTGATTTGATCCCAAACATTTTCAGACAGGATGTTAATTTCAATTTAGAAAATCAAATTAATTAAGCAAGTTACGTTAGTTAGCTTAAAGCTAATTGTTCCTCAATTTACAATAATTATACCTACTAAATATCAATTATTTACAATTTTATAC
This sequence comes from Scrobipalpa atriplicella, assembly GCA_029255725.1. Classification (NCBI taxonomy): domain Eukaryota; kingdom Metazoa; phylum Arthropoda; class Insecta; order Lepidoptera; family Gelechiidae; genus Scrobipalpa; species Scrobipalpa atriplicella. The sequence continues at coordinate 12,608 of JARACY010003104.1, read as the reverse complement.
CGGGTGTAAGGGACAGCGTACCGCAAACTGAGGGGTTGCTCAGTCAATAAAACTGAACAACCTTTACCTGAAAATTCTTTCAGGAAATGAAAATTATTTTTCATACAAATTGTCTTAACAAAGTGGTAATTTTTTATGGGAAAGTCATTTTTTTTTGTTTCCGGAAAGAATTTCTTAGTGAAAAATGTTTGGTTTAAATAGTTGACTGAGTAATCCTTATCAGCTTGCGGTACGCTGTCCCTTACACCCGGTATAGTCACTCTTACAATAATTACTTACTCTATACATTTACGGACAAAGCTTAATTTAGAATCACATTTGTTTGAATAGAAGCAAAAATATTATATAACTAACTGGAAAAACTTTGTTGAAACATTATGGAACCATGAAACAACGCTTTTTGTAAAGGATTTTAGGAAGCTTTCCAACAATTCCAAGGAAGTTCTATTATTTTAAACGAATTTTATTTCACATACTTACCCCGCATTCAGGGAACCAAAGACCATATAATAGGGCATGAGATATGTAAAATACATTAACCCGAAAGTCTAAAATAATAAAATCAATTTGTACATTTAAAAAAATTAAATCAAAAATTTAGGTTTGGAAAAAAACGTAACTATGACGACTGACCCTTCTTTATAAAAAGTACAATATCTTAATTACTGATATAAAAAAGCTTAAAGTATTTTGCAACTGCAACTATGTATAGAATTAATGAACTTAGTAATAAATTTACTATTGGACTCAATTCTAGATGTAACATCTAAAACTTTATTTAAATTATTACTTAGTACTGTCAATTTGAGTAAATAAAGACCTAGTAAAGAAAAGTAATATTTTGTATGACTAGCTTTATTGGATACCCACTAAAATTAAACAATCATGACGTCAATAATGAAATGACAACCGAATTTTCATTGAGCCCACGCAAATCCAGTTGGAATACGAAACAAAATTAACAATACACTAATTTACGACCTATGTAGGTATTTACAACATAAAGCGCATATCACTTACCTAAACGACAACATTGACTAAAAAAATCTCGAACTAAGTAACATCCAGTGTTACAAGGATTAGTATGAATAGGATGGCTAGCATGGTCACAGGCGGCGCGACGAGCGGGCTTGCATTGCCGGCGGCGGCAAGCGCGCTGGCGGCGGCCTCTACGCACTGACGATACGCCACGTGTTCCAGGCACGTGATCGCGCAGAAGTGCTGGTGTGCGCAGGCGCCGTCGCAGGATTCCATGCTTTCGTGTTTCACGCTGTATGCTCGAAGGTACCTGCAATGTGTACTTTATGACTATTGTTTAAAGTAAAAATGAGTGTGATTTCGCGAGTGCTTAAAAAGTTATAGTGTGGTGCAAGGTCAAAATAGAACCAGTCTCTCTCTTTTAAGCTTCGTACAGAAAGTGCCGCCAGCTCGGCTTTGCGTTGAAAATTTTCTTTATCTGGATGTTAACTTCGACGAAAAAAAAGCCCGGATGCAGTGTTGTGCAGGAGGTCGTGGTGCGAATCCCACCACGTAGCAATGTGTTTTTCGGTTTTCGAATTTCATATGTGCGTTTATTCGGCGCTTTTACGGTGAAGGAAAACATCGTGAGGAAACCTGCATACACCTACGAAGAAATTCAAAGGTTGTGTGTAACTAACCTAATCTAGGATTGGGTCTGGTTTCCCTACTGGGTTGCGGAGGTAATATGGCAGTCACTCTGTGTAAAAACCAGTACCCTCGTTCAATCCCCTAGTTTAGGTAGCCGACCCCGAGAGATACGGGAAAAAGGCTAGGAAGATGATTATCTGGATGACGTTCTACATTGTAAAAAGACAACCATAAAATGTTTAGCTCCCACTACTACTGCTACACTGACAAGTTTAAAGTTCGCATAGCAATTGGAAATCATAATTATATTATTTCAATTGGGTTCTCTGAGCTATTGACGTTGTATCCTCTATCAAAGCATCAAGAGTCTATTGTGATCGCGGAGCATTAAGTGCCTTTGTCAATGAGAGGCTGGATTTCAATTGACAGAATGATTTCATAACACAATAGTGTTAGAAGCTTTATGCTTGTTCTAGTATGTACTCGATTTATTTTGCAACCAAAGTATAGGTTTTATGACCGATATTTCTCCCACGCTACATAGCTTCCGCCTATCTTCCCCATACATATTGTCCGATCAAAGTGGTTTATTATTCATTTACAAGAAGAATTTCTTTATCAAAGTTGTTCAGTTTCACAGACTAAGCAACCCCTTTCAGTGTTTGGGACACGACACTACACTTCCCGTTATTATGTTCACACGCTTGACTGGAGTAAAGTCCCTTATTCAAATCGTCAGTTCAAATCATAGCCCGTAGACGTACTTAGTTGTAGTAGTCTAGACTCTAGACGCAAACATAACACAATAGCACTAGACGCCATACAATCTTCCCTTCATGAAAGCCATCATAATGGATACGACAGCACACTATAAACAAAAGCGGGTTACGCTGGCCGACACTTCCAGATTGTCTGCCGATTCCAAGTCAATTCACTGGGAAATGTGTTGTGACAGACAATAGTACAAAGATTTAAGTATTCAAAACGTGTTTTATTGAGTAACTTGTGTTTTGCTTTCTAAAGCTTGCGTTTCATTTATCTTTATACCGGGTGTAAGGGACCTCCTGAAATAATTTCCTGGTGGAAGTAGTTCAGTATCGATGACTGAGCAACCCCTATCAATTTGTGGGAAGCTGTCCCTTACACCCCGCATGTACCTACCTACAAAAACTAGTAGGAACTTACTTGTGAAACGTAATAGTTTCATGTGGCATGCCGAAGCGCAACTTGTCAGCCAAGTTGTGTAGTGAGTATGCCGACACATCGTGCAGGCCGTAGTACTGCGTCAAGTTATACTCCGGGGCCCACTCGGGCCCCCCCAGGGCGGTGAGGCCCGCGCCACCCGCGCGGTTCGCGGTGGCCAGGTCTAGGTAGTATTGGGTGTAGTCCAATACCTGTGAAAACAAAAATAATTACAACATCTTAACCAGAGAGACCTGTATTTCTTTATTACTATTGTCTAAAGTTTATTAGTTTTACCAGCTTATAAAGATATCGAAAGGGATAGCGTTTAAAGCCTGCTACACACTGTGCCGCCAGCATGCCGCAAGAGGCCGCGCGGGCCCGCACGCCACAAGGTTACTTAGGAGTTTCGTGCAGGCCACTCGGAAAGAATTGTGTAAAACTATAATCTCCAAAAAGTTATGACCAGAATTAAGCGTACTTCATCTAAATATGCAAGTTGGAGCCTACAAAGATTAATCAATACGTGACAATATTGATTGACGTTGCAAATAGTGTTTTGGTATGCAAATAGATTTGAATTACTTATGCAGTGAAATAATTTGGCATTCGCATTGATGAATTAACTGCTGCCAATGGAGAATATGTGAATAGGTTCGCAAAATAGTTTACGAAAGTTTGTCACAGTAGAACTTATGGCTATACAAACATACCTTATTTCTGTTATATAGTAAGTATGATTTTACAGTGATCTGAAAAACGGAGAAACGAAGCCGTATATAGTACGTCAACGTATGCCCGCTGACAAACTTGTAGACCGTGGGCACCACATTCGCACTGGCTAATGGCTGTTCGTACTGTATCCCCATCGGTACAAATTACTAATTTCGTAGGCGTAACCTTATAATAACATTAAAATTTCTCGGAAATTTGTTGTTTTTGATTTTGTAAAGTTTTAAGCTTTGAGGGTCTTCTCAATAAGTAGTCCTAAGGCTACACGGGTAATTTCATTAAATACAGTATAAAGTGATTATTTATAACTTTCGTTTTTAGCATGGTTTTTAGTAAGTATTTTGAAGTTGAATGAAATGAAAATTAAAATGATTTTATTGAGAACTTATACTCTAAAACTAACCGGTGTTTGTTTCACGACATAAACCTATTTGAAATAAACAGACGAGTAGAGATATACTTAGATGATACTGACCCAGTATCCTATCTTACACGGCTACACATACCTTTCCACTATTGATGTCAAACTTGTAAAGTCGTAGGCCGGGGTTGGAGGAGCCTGATGGAGTCCTGTGCGGACTCATCGACGGAGCAAGGAGCGCCCACGATACCGGCCGATCTAAAAAAAAAAAACATCTAACTTTAAAAGCTGTGATGAATGTACAGGCACCCAAGAAGTTAAGGTACCAGAGCCGCTCCAAACCGATAAAGCTTACTCAAGTTTTTTTTTGTTTTGTTTTATATGAGTAGCTATACGTTTATTTATCCAGCACAAAATTCTAAATTTCATGACAAAACATTAACATTTAGCCGAGAAAATTTCATCGGTCTAATATGGAGCAGCAGCCCGGGTATTAACTCCATGGTTGACTGTACCAGGTAAACCTATATAAAATCTTTAAACTAAAAATAGCGATTAGTGAAAATTCTGCAAACAGCTTCAGAAAAGAAGTGCCCAGTCTCTAGATCACCCTATGGCCTGAAAGAAAAGGTAAATTTTGACAAGCATTTCAGATGGTACTGTAGGTGTCTTGCAGTACATGTTATGCGATACTATATGATATTTCCAGTTCGTTATCTAAGTCGCAATACAGTACCTACGGACGAGAGGAGAAAATAATTGTACCATGTTTTTCCTTCCATGCTGGACTGGGAGTAATAGAAAAACATAGAATGTGCCAGCTGCATCTCCGCCCGGGCATGCTGTAAAAACCAGCTAAGGGATTCGAGGGTTACAGTGTATTGTAATTTAGGCGATGGGCTGACAACCCGTCACTATAGTAATATACAATAATCATCTGCAATAACCCTCGAAATTGGTCAGACGTGACGGAACGACCTTTGGGTCGCTTTCGCTCTGCCTATCCCATTAGGGATAAAAGCGTGATTTTCTGTATGTAAGTATGTTTTTATCGCCCAGTCCAGTGTAGAAGTAATATAAAACTAAATAAATAAAATCCTGTGAAACAAGCGGAGCAGTAATTAATGACGACTATTAATTTTATCATCAATTGGACATTTTGTCTACCATAATGACCCATAAAGCGGCAATTTGGCAAAAGACTAGCAAACATTTACTGTGTTGTTTAAGTGCCACAGTTGACTAATGGGAGTTTGTTTTACTGATACAAATCAGTTTTAACATCACTTTTATCGAGGGAATCACATTAGTTTTTGTAAACAATTATTTTAATCATATTCCGGTGCCAAACAGCTTGCTGTGTTCCGACGGTGCGTGAGAGTGCCAGTGCCATAACAGGCAACTTCTATTCTGGGTGAGCACGCTCTACGAGTATCATTGACTCTGTCACTGTCCTTCTTGACCTTGTGTCAAGACTCTAGAGTCAAAGTAAACCCATTTCTAAAGAAATTAAAACTTCGTATACGTTTGTGTTGTACCTGTAGCACGTATACCCTCGTATAAAAATTATCCATATACTTAATCAGCTTGTGTATTTAGTAGTGAATGTCGTTATATTCGCATTGCAAAAAAAACAAGATAAAATAAAATCTTGTTGAAAAACTTGACCCTTACTTGACCTGATTTTTGTAAAAATTCGCAAGATTTTCTTACAAAGGACTCCCCAATTGTAATCAGGCTAAGATGGTACAAGCGGAGACACTTTTGAGGAAAAAAAACCTTCGTTTAAAAAAGGCTCTTAAAACAACTTGGCGTATATCACCTGATTAATCTAATTGCCACGATTGAGTTAGGTGTTTCTGGTTTATGTATACCTAGCTAGAATATATACTATATACGTATATAGCTCGTAATTAATCACGCCGACGTTGTATTAAGAGGATAAAGCACTTGTTAAAAATATAGTTTTATGAAACAGATTCTAACTAGGTAAGTATCAAAGAAAGAAAAAAGATCCAACTTCTGAAGTCCCACAATGAAAGAAATTCGCTGAAACAGAAGTTCTAATTACTTTTTACTTACGTTAGCCAAGTCATGACGGTTCTGAATCGAGAATCTGCGGGAGGTAAGTTATCTCAGATAACTACTCAAAAAGCAAACATAAATCTCTAGAAGCAGTTGCTAAAAGCGAAATATCTCCCGGAGCCCGACGCCATATTTCAAAAAGTTTGGGATTTTGGACCGCTAGTTGAGATTCAAGAAATATAAACTTTTAATGGAACCGTCTGTCTGTGGATCCTTTTGTTGGAAAAGATCCTACCTTGTGTGACCATGGCCGTATTTGTACATCCTTACAATACAAAATAGTTATTTAGTTAGTTCTTCAGAAGGCTTAGAAGCAAAAAAACATGATAAAAAATAGGATGTCAAGAATTTCACGTTCTGCGATTCAAGGAACAGGTTGACAACCCACTACAACAAGACAAGACACATTCCTACCTGAATTGAATATCCTTTTCAAATTTTGTTAGACAGAGGTGGCTTAAATGGCGTTTTTTTTTTATTTAGGTACTTTTTTATTACTTTACTTTAGTACTTATTATTAAAATTATGCAAAAAAATACGTACCATTGTCGTAAAAGACACGGAAGGTATCAGCGTGCAGATGCCCGTAGAACTGCCCCGCGATGATGCGCGCGTGTTTGCGCACCATATTGAGGAACTTAGCATTCGCATCCGCTGAGTACGCGTCGTAAGCTAACCGTGAGTCTGACCCTGGAGCCGCGTGCCCTACTATGTACACCTATGGACAAAAGGACATTATTATAATACAAAAAACATACAATGCAACGGCATAAATGGCCTTTAAATCTAAAATGGTAGGTAATTTTAACCAGACAACCTTGGGGTAAAAGATTGAAAAGTTTGATAAAAAAAGGTCAATAAATCGACTCCAAGGAAACAGAAAATTGTTAGTAACAAGAATTGAGTGTCTTACGTCACCAAAGAAAAAAAATGAGATATATTTTCGTCGTAGTCACTTTCAAAATAAATATCCCGTATATTTATTTTGGAAGTGACTACGACGAAAATATATCTCATTTTTCTTCTTCCTAATCCTAACTTATATACTAAATAAATTACCAAAGACTTAGTCCAAAAAATAATTCTATGTAAAAACGCATATCAATGCAAAAATGTATTAAAATCATTATTTTTTTGTAAGCAATAGAAATTGTGATGGTGAGTAACTGAAATCACCTACAAATAAACCCTATGCGGGATTGCAGTAGGTTAGATATATAACTAATAAAAATCTAAATTTCTGTAAATTGGAAAATAAATTTAAAAAAAAAAAACGATCACGATGCAATAACCTGTAACTAACTAAAGTAAGTTCCGTGTTTCAGTTTTTCCACATATTCTAGGTAATCTTAGCGTCGATAACTACCTATACATGAGTCATTCATTACACACCATGAAATTTAATATTTCCGTAAAAAGCACGCGGTGCTTTAAAAAACTAGGTTTACACTGAAAAGTTAATTACCGCAAAAAAATCGTATATTCGTTGCGTTTGATCTAGTTTTTCTACTTCTTGTTGAAAGAAGATCGTCTCGTGCACTTTGTAGAGCATGCAAAAAATCTGAACAACGTACTAACGTACATTATTTATGTTGTTCACTTCACAAGCGATACTTAGTTCCAAAAGTGAGTAAGGGGCCCAAATTTGAATATATTCATAAATTTCTTAAAATAACTAGAAAGGCAGAAAATGACCGGAAAGTCTATCTGAATGCGAAGATTCTCAGAAATAAAAATACTAACGGTAACTAAAATTGAACAAGGAGCACAACTTTATTTATAGAAAGCCTTCTTCAGACGGACTTACTTTCGAAACAAAGACAAAGAGTCGTATAAAGGTGCGCTGTCGTGTTTTGTGTCGATTTTCAATTCCATTACTGCTCCTCGTTTGAAGAACAAAAAGCGGCAAAGAAGCAGCAGATGGAGCTTATTTAATACTCCACTAACGGTCAGCCATTCCTAACGGCCCTCCATTGTTGTAATACTATTCACTCGCCCGTATCAAATCACATTATTCCTGTGGAAAAGACACAGGCTATAGGTAGTACAGTAAACTCATAATATTATTTTTGTTATTGATATCAATTTCAGTTTTCCTTACAGTAAAGCCTTTATCATTTCTAGAACGGCAGAGCAAGAGCATAAACGACTTCATAGATGAACTTTACTAGTCATTTATGTGTCATACCATATTTAAATTATTATTTTGAACGGGACTCGTGACCATGGAGCGTATAATCGCTCAGAAATATCGATGTAATCAAAACAAATATTATCCTGGCAATAGTGAAGAACCGCGAAAATCTCAAAAAATAAATATTGCCATACCATATTCCAGTGGCTTTCCTCCTTGGTGAGTTTGCTTTATAGTCGACTCCCTTCTGTCCTAGACTAGAGTCATGATCATGACTCTATTGACACTCAAGCAAACCCGCATAAAAAATGGGCTTATGAATTTGTTAGTCAAGTAAGTAATATATTTAAATCAGCTGCTTGTAAAAATTTTAGGCAAACTTCCCAGCTAGGTACTTGAAAACTATATTTCAAATTATAGAATGGACCATTTATGCAAATGTGAAGCGATATACCGTACTCTGTGGCTGTGTATCGTAACCACGTTTCCATTCCTGGCTGTAAGTTATTGCGGGCTATTCTAAATAGTCATAATTGTGGACGTGGAAATTCAAATCATTCCTGCAATATGGACATCCGAAGCTAGACAGTTATTAACGTTTACAACAAAAACTTAACATACAAGGTAATAAATGTGTCGGCAAAATATAATGAGATATAGGCATGTACATTCGTGTGTGTGGGTGCATGAACAAAAGTACCTACTTACAAAATGTTTCAATTCAAAACTTTAACTTCAATTTTTAGATAGTCGTCCTAAATAAAGGAACCCCACTATCTCTGAGCTATCACTGCATTGGACATAATTAATGTTCATTAGTTTTGAATTCAATGGTAACAATTTGAATTGAAACATTTCAATTTGAACGTTGTATATTATTACGACAGTTTTTCTATTTCCTGTGAATTAACTTCAATATCATTTCAATTTGATGACGTTATATTTAGATAACCAGATAACCTAACTCTCTTATACAAATGATAAAAAACTTTTGGCGTAAGTATACTTGGCGAAGAAAGAGGCGTCTTTAATTTATTTCTAATCGTTTTTCCAAGGTTTATCTTTTACTTCCTATTGGTCTTCAGAGGTAAAGTCTGTTGCTGATATGTAAGTAGGTCTTAAATATTTGCTATAGTTTCTCTAAGGCAAAAAGGGTAAACTCAACCATTACGTGAACGTCCCACTATCGTCTAGCGGAAAGGAACGAAATTGATATTTACAAATTCATTAGTCGATGGCGTTCGAGGCATAGGCGTGAGGAGTAGTTCTACAGCGATCCAGAACTCATAATATACCCTCAACATTTTTTAAAAACATACTTTTATTTTTCCACCTCTTAACACGAAATTATACGAGTGAATAGGTACTTGAAACTTTTAAATTAGTGGGTTATTGCCATGCCGCAGAGATATTTGTGTTTAAATTTGTCGCAACACAGTGAAGGGATATTTTTTAGATATTTTTTTAAGACCATTCCACGAAAGTGTCGCTTACGTGATATGATGATTTTAATACTTTACACTTAAAATATTACTGCTACTCCCGCCGTGACAGTCTTATTGACTGACCATTAGAGTGTCCCCCCAATGGAGGAGATTGCTATTCTGATTTTTATACAAGACACTCTTGGCAGATGGTTGGCTAGTCCAGTGCAATGTGTTGATATCAAGGAACTACTGCCTGAGGTGATGTTTTTCTGACACAGCAAGCAACACACGGTTTATAGAGCAAAGTGGAACCACCCGTCTGCCTGTGATTAGTATCGACCCGAGTAATAATAGTTAATGTTAGAACCGTAATGGATATAAAAGAAAAATAAAGACGAAAAAAAAGAATCAGGACAGAGTCAGGGTAGAGCTTTATCGCGGGCATAATGAGCTTCCTCGTTAGAATAATTCTTTGATCTGCTGATTACTGAGTGTTGTCTACAAAATAGTGATACGTCATAATAATATTATGATACGTATTTCAGTTTACTTCCGTTAAAATAAAAATTTAATTCAGTTTACTTATATTTTTTTTTCTTTGATTTATACTACCTACGTAGTGATACAATGCAAATTCAATTCGTTTATTCAGTTACAAAATACATTGTGTTTGAAATAGGTATAGGATATACATGTCAATTAATAGATTTGTCAATTAAAAATGTTCACATAGGTTCGTTACCCAAATGATTAGTACTAAGTATGACGTTAGAATACAATGAGTTTGGATACACTAACCGCTGACGCAATATGTACATAGCATTGTATTTGCAGTTTTATGAAACGGGCCTTAGATTAACGAGTTTCTAATCTGTAATTTATTAAGGCGGGCCAGCGCCGGACTTCCTACCGGCTGTGTTCCGCCGCCGTAGTTATGAGACCGTAGTACGGCTACTTACTATTTATATAGGCTGTTATCGACATCGATGTCGATTTAAAGGTTCAACCGCGCAGGACGTAGCTGCAGCGGAGGAAATTCTTTCAGGAAATGAAAAAGTTTTTTTGTTTTTCCATACAATTTGTCTGATCGAGGTGATTTTGTATGGGAAAAACATTCTTTTTAATTTCCTGTAAAAGAATCCTGTTGAAAGTTGTTCAGTTTCATTGACTGAGCAACCCCTATCAGTTTTCAGTACGCTGTCTCTTACACCCAGTATGAACGTATAACTGTTTACTATAAACACAAGTGGCTGACTGTATGTGCGGTACACGAATGTAGCATAACTAGTTACTACGTAATTTATTGTCCATATTTGTATGCTGTTGCTATTGTAGCCTGAGCAACTACGTAGTTACTCATTCCGATGTTCTATTAAACCAAAATAGTATTTGAACTGTTATTAGAAATATCAGTATTTCAAACCTAAGATCAATGTTATCAAGTGCAAAAAGGAAGAAAGAAGAAAGAAAGGAAGCATTTTTATCAAACCTATATACACTTATCGTACCATTATAGTAGCCTTCTCAAGCACTACGTCTAGCCACTTACACTGGATGTTAGCAGACACGCTGCTCGACTCACGGGCGCCAAATAAGTTGGTGTTCAGCACCACACCACTATCCTCAGCTTGCTTTTTCTGTGTCTGTATGCACTTACCATCTCTCTATTAGTTTATATATTCTGTGGTAGTAGCCTTCTCAAGCACTATGTCTAGCCACTCCCACTGGTTCTTAGCAGACACGCTGCTCGACTCACGGGCGCCAAATAAGTATTGGTGTTCAGCACCACTATCCTCAGCTTGCTTTATCTCTGCCTTAATGAACTTACCATTTCTCTATTAGTAGTAGCCTTCTCAAGCACTATGTCTAGCCACTCCCACTGGTTCTTAGCAGACACGCTGCTCGACTCACGGGCGCCGAATAAGTTGGTGTTCAGCACCACTATCCTTAGTTTGCTCTGCGTCTGCTCTATTGTGTAGTAGCCACCTGGAAACAAAAAGGCTGTAAGAAAAAATGCTTTAAAATGGTAGATGATTTTATAGAAAATCTAAAGATATCAATTTTATGTTTATCACCGAGGTCCTGGCGCAAGAGATTATCTGTTATGTGTCAAGAGGTGGTCCTTTTCCACAACGTAACTAATCTTAACGAAAGGAATTTATTTATTCGGTTGTTAAAAGTCCAATTATTTTTTTAAAATAATGTTTTGAGATAAATACTAAAATAGTCCTCCCAACCGATTTTTGGTGACGGCGGCCAATCTCACAGAGATCGGCCAACTGCGCGGGACTAGTTTTTAGTGCCCAAGTGTTTGCGCAACACTCAAGTGCACTCTCTATTTCTTCAATCTCTTATTCTGATGGGACAGACTGACTGACACGACCAGAGAGAAATCAGGCGCAGGACCGACTATTTACATGCCCATCCGACAGCATGGATCATCTTACTTTTCGGACAATCAGGTGAAATACTAAAGCACTAGCATTGCAAAACTTATTTATTTTGACTGTAGGTATTTTTGGAAGTCTTATTTTAGACGTTTTAGATAGCTAGATATCGTGTTGCCAGTTTGGCTAGCAGCCAGAAAAACAATTTGTTTTGGTACTTTAACTTTATTTTAAACAAAGGTTAGTTTCTGGACATCTAAATTTTAAAAAAAGCTCGTGAAAAGGTTTGCAAGAATTATGGTGTTAAAATTAGATCTTTTAATACTTTTCTGAGGTTTGTCCTAGGATTTAAAATCTACATCAATTTTATTAATACGACCTACATCGAATATTTACAGATCATAAAAAGAAAATAGCTAGTGCTAAGTAGCACGAAATTAGGCGCGGGATGTGTATGCCCCAAACACGGGGATCACAAAATGGAAGCTGAAGGCTTCTCGGAGCAACTCCACTTTATTCCTGATAGCCTATATACCTATAGTACTTGCACTCACCTGTTTCAAACGTTTGTCAGTAGTGATTCAAAGGAGCCACTTCATCCAGAGATTAGTGAGTCGCTCCGAAGGCGCAGGGTCTGTATGGCCCAGCACGGGGAACAAGAATGAGAACTGAAAGCTTCTCGGAGCAATTTC
>JARACY010003103.1:0-35987 GCA_029255725.1 Scrobipalpa atriplicella | reverse complement strand
ATAAAGGGGTCAGTGTATTAAATACTATGCAAATTTTAAGTTTCAATTGCATATTTCATTTTACAGGCATATAAAGGCAAAGCCACTTTCAAGCATAGCTAACCATTATTTAAAAAAAATAACATGTGGTGTGTATGTCACCATAATATTGCATAAACCGTTAGATTATAATCCATCTTGGGAAATTTATAATCTAATCTAACCTACCGATAGTTTATAAACTGACGAGTAAGTTTGTAAACTAACAGTTGTTACAATTTTACGCTGACATGTACAAATATGTACTATAGCATAGCACATTACATTCAAAGTACCCATGTTGATATTATTTTTTAGTTTGTTACTTGACTCATTTATTTCAAGCTGGTGGCTGTTATTAATTACCTAACATACTTATTGTAAATTATTTAGATTGATTTAATGTCTTCCTTAACTAAAAAAAATCATACTTTACTAAAATTCTATGGAAGGAAGAAGACGTAAAGAAATATAAATTTATCCTTGTACCTTTTAAAATGATTATTTGTGGATGGATAGGTACCTAAGGTACTAAATCGTAGGCTGAATAACTAAATGTACTGAAACATTTTGTATGTTTCGTAGGATGATTTGATAATTCGAATCTTTGCGAAATCCTAGGGATATTGCGAAAACACTGAATCATAAGTTTATGATGTTCTAAATTATCTTCTTTGCTTTAACTTCAATTCGCCGTACCGGATTTTCGATTGATTGTGTTTTCAGTGGATTATGATTTTTTGACTGATGAGGCCGCCACTTGGCTCAGGGTAGCCTCTTAAGGCCCCTTCTCCGAAAATTATGTTTCTAAATCGTGTTGTTTTCATAGAAATCATCATATTTAAAATCCTAAAAAAAATATATTATAATACGTACAGATATCCTATTCTTCAGAAGTACAGTAAGACAGGATTATTATCAGGAATTCAGGATTTAGATAATAACTGAGAGATCAAGATGCATATACACCAATAACAAGGGTTTCGTATCGGTACAGAATTAAAAGAATGTTGGTACATGGTTGGTACGAAGTTTTAAAATCCGAAGTTTAATTTTTTCGTATGTGTAATAAAAAAAATTTCAATCTCGCCGAGTTATAGGATTTCACACATTTGACCTACTTAAATCAAACTTAATGGAATGAGGCATAACAAAGACTAATAAATTAAGTACCTATCTAAAGTAATATTTGGTATAATTTGCATTTCGCTAAACAATCATACTTACTACATTTTACACAACTTGACAGAAATGTTACTAACGTTCGGGTGTCCCAATATTAACGTTTTTTTTTTGAGATATTTGTGATGTTTTATTGGATTGTAGAAAAAAAACGATCCTATTTTGTATGGACTAAAATATCTAGCAAAAATCCCCTTCGGACCGTAGAATCAAACTTTGCTGCTATGTGTCTGTCTATTTCCATACAATTATGCAGATTTAAAAAAATATATATTTTTATAACGATTGATCTCCTAGCTCTGAAATTTTACAGGGTTTCTCCCTAGACTGAGATCTATTCCCAAAACAAAATAAAGCCCTAACTCTGACGCGATGGATTTTGGGTTTGAGCTTAGAAAATTGTGTCTGGTTTACGTGAATATAAAAATAGTCTTTCATTCGTTTTAACACCAATTTAAAACAAAACAAGAATCGCGTAAACCAGAAACAATTTCTTTCGAGATCCGTCACGTGAAAAAATAATGGAAAATTGCATGTATTGTGAATGGCCAGTCGTCAAAGCCGTAGGAGCTTTTGTAAGTAGGATATTTTATTCCATAGGTACAGAATGGGAATGTTATTTCTTTATAATAAAAAAAAAACACAAACATCTCAAAAACATGAATTTGGCTCAAAATAAAAAGCCGCAACAAACTCGCACTTGGCCAGTTCATAGTATTTGTTGTTTAGCGGCAACAGAAATACATCATCTGTGAAAATTTCAACTAAGTTATATAACTATCACAGTTCATGAAAAACAGCTTTCGAAACATTATCTACGAAAACGAGCAAAAAAATCACGTTTTTTGTATGGGAGCCCTCCTTAATATTTATTGTATGCTAGTTTTTAGTATTTGTTGTTATAGCCGTAACAGAAATATCATGTGTGAAAATTTCAACTATCTAACTAGGTATCACGGTTCATGAGATACGGCCTGGTGACAGACGGACGGACGGACAGCGAAGTCTCAATAATAGGGATTAGGGTCACCTGGGTTTTGACCCTTTGGGTACGGAACCCTAAAAATTGCGTTCTTATTGGGACATCCTTTATATTCGCCTCTCAGATTTATTTGCTATACCTACCTACATGTTTCGAAGGAAGATTTGATAATTCGAATCTTCGCGAAACTTCTAAGGATATTGCGAAAACACGGATAATTAGACAAAATGGTGAAAACATTGCTATCGATTCGTAGAAGGCACACGACAAAAATTATTGCCGTCCTCGCTACTACGTCCTCGTCTGTCTCATGATAGAAAATGACAGGTATAGACCCAAGGTACCCACAGGCACAGCTATATATCTATCTCTGTATTGAGCGGACGAAAATATACCTTATCACGTCCCGTATGACTCAATTCAGCTTGAAGCTTTTGCGTGCCGTAAGATATCGAAAGATATCGTAATATTCGAAGATCTTCAAGTTGAATTGAATCGTATCGAGATGGAATAAGGTGTATTTTAGTACCGCTCAATACCGAAATATTTATAGTTGTGTCTGTGGTAACCTTTACATTAGGTTAAGTCGAGATTTTTGCAACTAAGAATTGCTACCAATGTCTTATCTTACTGGAAATAGGGATGTTTTATTCTGCACTTTAAATTAAATGGAAGCAGCTTTAATAATAATGGCTTGCACTATAAAATAATAAAACAAATATAATTTAATATTTTCATAAAATAATAGCACAATTATAATTTAATATTTTCACTTTAACAATAATGTTTTGCACTACAAACTAATATTTTCCACTTCAAAAATAAAAAAATGCCCTTTAACTGTTACAAAGACATCTAATTTTAACCAGGTTAAAAATTGTACTGCCCGTTCAGAGGCGCCTGCCTGTCAGATGAAATTTCGAGTCGAACTTTCGACTAAAATTCATACGGTATAAATTTTATACCGGGCCATCTGAACGCAGCTCTATGGGTGGCACTAGTCCGCAGCAGTTATTTGACATTTGTACTTTGGTGTGATTAGGCCTTAAAATTGCCTTCCGTTTTCAGTCAAATTTGGTACAGAATAAAGTGAAATAGAACATAATAAAAATTTTACAAGCTGTAATGGTTTTCTACTTTAAAAATACTCAGCTTTAAAATAAATGCAACATGAAATATATATTTAAATTAATATACTATTAACTACACTCATACACATCCACTACATACAAAATTAAATTCTACCTATTACAGTACAATTCATTTTAAAGCTGAGTATTTTTAAAGTGGAAACCATTACTCTTAAAGTGCGTTCTATTACTTTTAAAGCTGAGGTGGTTAAAGTGGAATCCATTATTTTTATAGTGGGAATATATATTCCCCCTGGAAATAGGTTCTTTGCGAAAAAGCGAATCATTCTAGTATTTGATATCCTTAGTTAACTCTGATTGGCTAGATTTTTGCTTACTGATTTAAACTTATTCTGATTGATATGATATAACATGCGTTAATGATTGAGATTTAAAACTTAAACCAATCAGCAGTCATCTTGTTTTGGGCGCGTTGACCGACCAATCAGCGTTCTTATTTCATAACGTTTCGTTTAGCATAATAGTGACTCGGTTTTTCGCAAGAACCCTCTATTTTTTTCCTGTAAGATTTAGAAATATTTTCACCATTGTCTAAATTATCCGTGTTTTCGCAATATCCTTAGAAGTTTCGCGAAGATTCGAATTATCAAATCTTCCTTCGAAACATGTAGGTAGGTATAGCAAATAAATCTGAGAGGCGAATATAAAGGATGTCCCAATAAGAACGCAATTTTTAGGGTTCCGTACCCAAAGGGTCAAAACCCAGGTGACCCTAATCCCTATTATTGAGACTTCGCTGTCCGTCCGTCCGTCTGTCACCAGGCCGTATCTCATGAACCGTGATACCTAGTTAGATAGTTGAAATTTTCACACATGATATTTCTGTTACGGCTATAACAACAAATACTAAAAACTAGCATACAATAAATATTAAGGAGGGCTCCCATACAAAAAACGTGATTTTTTTGCTCGTTTTCGTAGATAATGTTTCGAAAGCTGTTTTTCATGAACTGTGATAGTTATATACTTAGTTGAAATTTTCACAGATGATGTATTTCTGTTGCCGCTAAACAACAAATACTATGAACTGGCCAAGTGCGAGTTTGTTGCGGCTTTTTATTTTGAGCCAAATTCATGTTTTTGAGATGTTTGTGTTTTTTTTTTTATTATAAAGAAATAACATTCCCATTCTGTACCTATGGAATAAAATATCCTACTTACAAAAGCTCCTACGGCTTTGACGACTGGCCATTCACAATACATGCAATTTTCCATATTTTTTCACGTGACGGATCTCGAAAGAAATTGTTTCTGGTTTACGCGATTCTTGTTTTGTTTTAAATTGGTGTTAAAACGAATGAAAGACTATTTTTATATTCACGTAAACCAGACACAATTTCTAAGCTCAAACCCAAAATCCATCGCGTCAGAGTTAGGGCTTTATTTTGTTTTGGGAATAGATCTCAGTCTAGGGAGAAACCCTGTAAAATTTCAGAGCTAGGAGATCAATCGTTATAAAAATATATATTTTTTTAAATCTGCATAATTGTATGGAAATAGACAGACACATAGCAGCAAAGTTTGATTCTACGGTCCGAAGGGGATTTTTTGCTAGATATTTTAGTCCATACAAAATAGGATCGTTTTTTTCTACAATCCAATAAAACATCACAAATATCTCAAAAAAAAAACGTTAATATTGGGACACCCGAACGTTAGTAACATTTCTGTCAAGTTGTGTAAAATGTAGTAAGTATGATTGTTTAGCGAAATGCAAATTATACCAAATATTACTTTAGATAGGTACTTAATTTATTAGTCTTTGTTATGCCTCATTCCATTAAGTTTGATTTAGTAGGTCAAATGTGTGAAATCCTATAACTCGGCGAGATTGAAATTTTTTTATTACACATACGAAAAAATTAAACTTCGGATTTTAAAACTTCGTACCAACCATGTACCAACATTCTTTTAATTCTGTACCGATACGAAACCCTTGTTATTGGTGTATATGCATCTTGATCTCTCAGTTATTATCTAAATCCTGAATTCCTGATAATAATCCTGTCTTACTGTACTTCTGAAGAATAGGATATCTGTACGTATTATAATATATTTTTTTTTTAGGATTTTAAATATGATGATTTCTATGAAAACAACACGATTTAGAAACATAATTTTCGGAGAAGGGGCCTTAAGAGGCTACCCTGAGCCAAGTGGCGGCCTCATCAGTCAAAAAATCATAATCCACTGAAAACACAATCAATCGAAAATCCGGTACGGCGAATTGAAGTTAAAGCAAAGAAGATAATTTAGAACATCATAAACTTATGATTCAGTGTTTTCGCAATATCCCTAGGATTTCGCAAAGATTCGAATTATCAAATCATCCTACGAAACATACAAAATGTTTCAGTACATTTAGTTATTCAGCCTACGATTTAGTACCTTAGGTACCTATCCATCCACAAATAATCATTTAAAAGGTACAAGGATAAATTTATATTTCTTTACGTCTTCTTCCTTCCATAGAATTTTAGTAAAGTATGATTTTTTTTAGTTAAGGAAGACATTAAATCAATCTAAATAATTTACAATAAGTATGTTAGGTAATTAATAACAGCCACCAGCTTGAAATAAATGAGTCAAGTAACAAACTAAAAATAATATCAACATGGGTACTTTGAATGTAATGTGCTATGCTATAGTACATATTTGTACATGTCAGCGTAAAAATTGTAACAACTGTTAGTTTACAAACTTACTCGTCAGTTTATAAACTATCGGTAGGTTAGATTAGATTATAAATTTCCCAAGATGGATTATAATCTAACGGTTTATGCAATATTATGGTGACATACACACCACATGTTATTTTTTTTAAATAATGGTTAGCTATGCTTGAAAGTGGCTTTGCCTTTATATGCCTGTAAAATGAAATATGCAATTGAAACTTAAAATTTGCATAGTATTTAATACACTTGACCCCTTTATTGTATAGGTACCTAGTATTTATTCATATTTCGACATTATGTTCCTTAGGGAAAATTTAAAACACTTCACCACACAGACGTATAAAGGGAAGCTTCACAAGTAGAATGGATGTATCGCAAAATGTGTAAAAAGGCTTATTAAGCAGAGTCTCCAGCGCACAAACATCTGACAAAAAATAACCCCGCCCGGGGTAGAGGGGAAAGGTTTCTAGGCTTTCTCAAACATTTGCCTTCCCCTCTCTGCCCCGCGGGGGTGATGTTTGTGCGCTGGAGACTCGGCTTAATAGTCCATCCATACCCACTCACTAAGACATCCACCTAACCCTTCCGCCTTAAGTCTCCCGGAGTGGCAAAATCCCATACAATCGTGTAGTTGCGTTCTCTTTTTTTACATAAGAAAATACCTTCACAAAAATTACTCTATCGAACATATTATAGAGGTCAGACATATTAAATCATAATTCTTTTATTATTTACAATAATACCTTAAAATGTAGAATTCAGTCATCTTTTCTAGGACTATCTGTAGTAGACTCTCGATTTGGCTGAAAAAGAAAAAAATTTACTTTGTGAAACCTGCCTATGCCAGGATGTTTAGTTTAATGTTTTTTGAATATGATGTAGAGTCTGTGCGGAAAGAGACCCGTCATAGAATTTCAGGGTGCATGTTTGTATTTAATTAATCCTCGGTTGATCACGTGGGGTTTATTCCTAGTCTTTAATCATAAACCTCTAACATTAAATTTTAGAGGTTTATGATTAAAGACCTAGGCATAAACCCCACGTGATCAACCAAGGGTAAAGGTGCCCATAGACACAGCAGATAATATGGGATATATATCTCATATCCCGACATCTTTCTACATATTTTCCCACGGTACCCTTCAAGCGATTTTGTGTTGTATCGGGATGGAATAAGGTTTATTTTCGTACCGCTCAATGCCGAAAGATACCATTATATATTCTGTGAAGATACGAAGATGCCCATAGACACCGCCTATAAGATATATTAGCTCAGATCGTAAGACACCGAAAATAAACCTTATTTCATCCCGATACAACACAAAATCGCTTGAAAGATACCGTGGGAAAAGATGTCGAGCTATTAGCGATATCTTACAGTATCTTCTGTGTCTGTGGGCACCTTTAATTATTAAAAATGTGCGCCTTCCAATTCTATGACAGTTCTCTTTTCGCACAGACTTTAGGTAGGCATATTATGCAGTGTTAAGAGGCTACCCTGAGCCAAGTGGCGGCCTCATCAGTCAAAAAATCATAATCCACTGAAAACACAATCAATCGAAAATCCGGTACGGCGAATTGAAGTTAAAGCAAAGAAGATAATTTAGAACATCATAAACTTATGATTCAGTGTTTACAGCAGTTACAGATAGCAAAAGTGCTAAAAGTGGCCGTTTTTCGCAAATTTTCTTTCTGTTACTACCAGGAACTATGAATTTCAAGTTTATGATGTTCTAAATTATCTTCTTTGCTTTAACTTCAATTCGCCGTACCGGATTTTCGATTGATTGTGTTTTCAGTGGATTATGATTTTTTGACTGATGAGACCGCCACTTGGCTCAGGGTAGCCTCTTAATAATTTGATCTTAGAGGTGTTTCAATAAATCGACACAATTTTTTTTTTTTCTGTGATCTAATAAGAGGATAATAAAATCACTAACAACTTACCTCAAAGTAACGATGGTACAGTACCACTCCATAAACACAGCCAATTGATACTAGAATTTGAATGACTAGCCACACAATAACATTGCACACTTGTGCTTGACCAAACAGCTCTTTTCCATTTTTGATACACAACATTGATTCAGTCACCATTATAGCTCCATACACCCAGCACTGAGTACCAACTCGCTTGCACTTAGGATCAGTTACATATGTGTAATATTGTCTGAAATATTAATTATTTATTAGAAATTACAAATAAAATATGACAAGGGGATGTAACCTTTTTTGTATGGAGCCTGGCTGGCATACGCCTGGCGACACTTATTTTTTTTTAAAACATCGCGCCGCACGACCACACCTAAAACCTAAATCACTCGATTCTACACACAAATAGAAATCAAAAGTATTCTCTGCGATTTTTTGTTTAAGCGGCACATTACCGAGATATTTTAAATCAAAGATATCGGAATTTCGAAATATCAATTTAATTTGTAGAATCGAATAGTTTAGGTCTGATCGTGCCACGAACGATTTTTGTAAAATATAAGGGTCACCATTCACACTATGCCAAAAAGTTTACATTTTCTTCATGTAATTACCTCATACCACAAAGTTAGACTCACCTCACTGAAGGTGCTACTATTACTCCAATAAGACAGAGACGTGCTATCACCAATGGATGTGATGGTGGCATTTCAAATATATGTTTCAGGAAAAATGTATTGAGTTCTGATATTTGCCAAAAGACTACAAGTTGGCTGAGTGCAAAAAATCTCATATATGTGCATGTTGGGTCAAGCCATCTCACTGGAGTCCAGTTCACTGGGGTAAATTGTAATATAGCTCTCTTTATTTTTCCAGAAGTGGAAGATATTTCTCTGAAAACAAAAATAAGCATCTTCTTAATATTATGTAGTTTTACAAGTTCAATCAATTAATAGATTATTATTTATGCCTCTGTATGATTTATTATAAAGTGAATTAATTCTTACCTTATACCAACCCACTTATACTCTCTCATTTCAAGGGCTTTGCATATTTTAAGTCCACACCATATTCCTAGTCCATTACAAAGTAGTACATCTAATATTACTGAGTCCCACCAGCACTCCAAGAAGTTTGGTAGCAAGTGAGCGAATGCTATTTCAGTTATTTCCCACATTATTGAAATAGCCCAGAGTAGGCCTGCATGTCTGAACAAAATAGCTTTAAATGTCCATCCTAAAAAATGGCCCCAAGCAAATACATCCACATGTGACCAAACTTTAGCAAAACTTATGTCTGAGCAGTTGACGGCATATTCCTGAAATTTTTTGATAATATTCAAATTAATACAAAAGTTATGTAAAATTAAATTATTGTAGTAAATAAAACATTTTTTTCTTGCTAGTACCTTGTCCATATCTATATGAAAGTTGCGGAGGTTTGGGTCAATCCAGTACATGATTTCATATACTGTAGAATAACTTTGAAATAACAGAAACAGTAGTGCAAGTAGGTAGAGTACGGAAGTCCCAAACACAATCCTCCAAACAGCTGGGTGAGGTCGAGTAAAAGGTCCATTAGGAAATGTTAGTACTGATATAATAAGAAAGAAAAATATAACACAGCATATTCCAGCCCAAATATTTTCTTGGGTGTCATTTTCATTCCTGAAAGAAAATAATTCAAAAATAGTATAGGTACCCAGTATAATAGTTGCTAAAAAAAACATACAGAAAGAAAGTAAAAAGAAATGTTATAGTTAGGTAGTGATATTTTGAACATCTTCGTTTACAAAATAATGGTCGTTTGATGTGTAACTACACAGTATTTTCATGTAAATATAGTGTATTTTTTAGGTTAGAATTTATTTATTTACAAAAACAGAAAATCTTATGTATCTTAAACAATAGGTACATGTAATTGATAATAAATAATTAAATCAAATTATGTACTTATATAATTCAATTATTACATCATTCACGGTTTCATAGTGCTCCAAATTGTATTACATACCTAACAAATGCTGTATAGATGACTGCTGCAATGGACACAGCTAAAAGGGTTATTGTATGTGGCTTGTAGAAAAAATCCAAAGATATATCATCCACCGGTCTCTCATTGACAGAAGAAAATGCTTCAGCGTACTCATTAGAGGGCACAGAATTTGTGCTCGTGCCGGAGCTCTTCCTTTCTTTCATTGTAATTTGATTCATGACGATACACAGATAACCAGCAGAAAACACCAATGACTGGCTCTATCATAATCTAATTTCAAGTGTGATAGATAACACTAACACATTAATTCAATTTAACAAATAATCATTTTATGAACATAAAACAATTATTTTTCAAGATCCTTGCATGGAGCCCGAACGAAATCCAATCCAATCCAACTCTTTGCCACCTCTTTGCAATCCAATCCAATCAATTCCAAACGTCAATGTCAATTGTCAAATCAAAACTGTCAAAAAATAAGTTTTTTTTTAATTCTCCATGTAAGGGAAGGCAAACAGCTTGAGCCCATGCAGCCTAGTCTTCAGGATATTTATTTTCTTCAGTCTTCAACTCTTGATTCATGGTCCTAGATTAGACTAAATAATTCGGTATGATAACCTGTATCTAAGGTACCAGTTTCTTATTTTTATCTGATAATTTGAAGAATATTTTCATCGCAATAAAAATAAATTGTTCAAACCGCGTTGCTATGAAAGGGACGACACGACGATGTGTGCTACTTTTTAATTTCTACTTTTTTGTGTCGCACTAATGAGGAGGAAAACTGCCTTTTTCTCCCGCTAGGTGTCGCATGGGCGACTGTACCTTGAGAACTGTCAAATTGTACCAACTTTTGTAAACAAATTGAATATTTTTAGAATATTATCGGTAAATGCCACAATGCAGTGCATTTAATTGCAAAAATAGGGGAATTCATTTGTTTTCCAAAGATTACAAATAAAGAAAACAGTGAGAGACAGTGGGAAAAAAAATTACGTATTAAAAACTTCAATGCAAGTGATGCAAGTTGAATGTGTTCAGCGCATTACAAAGAAAGTGATTATATTGAAAAAAATATCGTTTATGTTAAAAGAACTGATAAAATCGCAATACACATGTGACATTGACACGAAAATAAGGTACAGTCGCCCAGAGCGCCATCTGTATTTAGCTTTTAGTTTGGCTCCTCATTATCTTGCTTGCTAATTATCCATGGAGGTAGGTAGGTAATAAGTACTACTAATATCTACGATAGAAAACCGGGACCAACGGCTTAACGTGCCTTCCGAAGCACGGAATCGCTCGAGCTGTATACCACTACCGGTGACCGGTCACCCATCCATGGCCTGGCCACGGCGATGGAACATTCGTTATCGGAATTAATAACAATGAATAAGCACTACCCACTTGACCATGAGTGCTTCAGAGAGTATACTTAAATTAGACAACTAATTTGGTTAGGACAATGCAAGATAGTTTGTTAGATTTAGAAAACTTATTTCGTGTGTCGGAGAAGCAGTCGGTTTTCGGTCGTTGTCGTTAATATCAAAAACTAGAAAAAACAGAGGTAATCGGTTGTTGCTAAATTAAATGAGGTTGTAATGATTTTTTCTAATTTATTTATGATTTGTCACATAATTATTATCTATAATACAATTCCATCGATATAGCAATGCAAATAATAAAGAATACATGTAATAAATAATTTTCATCACATTCAGTGTTTCACTTACAATAAAAATATAAAATAAACAGAACTCAAAATTGCTATAAACAAGACGATTTTTAGTAATAAAACCGAGCGAAAACGCTATTATAAAAATTGGAGATCACTATACAGTATGTAACAAGATACACAATGTAGTAAAATTTTTTGTTCTTCTTTCTTGTTACGTTATTGATGAGTAGTTACGTAAATTGTCATTTTATTACCAAGAAGGTATTCCAGATTTTGTTACATTCTGTATCGGACTCTGTGATGTAACTTATATTAAATATCCTAAGAATAGGGTACAACAATAAACTGACAATTATAAGCGTGCCACAAAATCGAGCAACAATTAGCAAGAGATCTCAAAAAAGTCACATTATTAGCTTTAAAGTCTGACATCGAATTCACCATTGAAATACTATTATAAAACAGAGCTGCATACCCAATCTTTAAAAACGACGACACCAACCCGAGAGGCTTTTCATGAAACATACAAATATAATTTACTAGTAGTCGTACTTGTTTTTTGTAGTCAAAATTAATCTAAATAAAAAAGCACGAGACAGACAAGACTTAATAATTTGAGTGACATTTTATTATGGTCTACCTGAACTTGGCGCCCACCTATTTTTCTATTTGTAAATGCGTACAATAGATAGCGCTGTCAGTGTCTTAGCTAAATTCTAATTTTCTCCCCATCAGATCTTATCTGCGCTTAGTGCTCAGATATCCCAAATAACAGTCATTTGAAAATAAAAGTGAAACATACACAGAGTATCCAGTCTTCTTATCGTACACAGCTATGTTAACAAGAATATTATTCTTAAACCTATTTACTACGCCCTATAATTACTAACGTAGATCAAAAAAACATATAATTTTTCAGAGGACCTACATTAATTACCACTCTTGGGGTCCAACCTACATTTGGAGTCCAACAATTTTAACGTCAGGTAAATTTTATTTACTGTATACCCAGTATATGCATCAGCAATGCCTAAATGTTGCTTTTCCGATTAAATAATGAAATTAATGAGTTGATGGATTGGTTTCAGTTGATTGCCGCCCTGAGCTCGACCTCAACTCACGTCTAGGACCGGTAGCTACGGTCTCTTCAGATGATTTACGACCCTTTTTTTTATTTGCCCTACGCCCTGAATCATTGGAAGTATTATCATCATTGCTATTTTTATTTTCACAGTCAGTTTTAGAGGACTCAGTGCCATGTAAGGTATCACTGTTGCTCTGCATATTTGCATCGTCATCTCGGTATGGACTTTGCGCTATTATCTGCTGCGCTTTTTCTTCCTTCTCCAAATTTACTGGGGTTGAGGTTGAAGTAGACTCAGTAGTCATTTTAGGTATACTACTGTCAAAGTCACTGGTTTTCATACCGGTTTTTAATTACAGTAGATGGTGCAATCAAATCTTCAAGATCCATTTCCGCCGTATGGGCCGCAGGAGGTCCCGATAGCTTGTCGGTGTTTTCTGACGAATTAGCGTCTTTTATCTTTTTTGACGGCATTTCTCCCGATTGCATAGCTAAATTTTCGGGCTCATTGGTCATTTCTTCGTGAGATCTTTTGTGAGCTAACGAAACATTATCTTCGGAAGCTAACGTCCTCGCGATGTATTCCGAAGAACTCTTACTTAATTTTTCATACGAATCCTTTTCAATGTCTTTCGTTCTTTTAGATTCTGCGGAGCTCACCAAGCTCGCGCTCAGAGCCCCCGAGGCCATCTGTTCCAGTAACATTTTACTTATATCTATATCCTTCTTGTCGCCTTTTAACAGCTTCTCTTGAACTGCAGCGAATTCAGGCGGCACCTGAGATCTCAGCGCATCGTACGGCTGTTTCTTTTTGTCGACTTTAGACAGATCCGTCGCCGCGCTCTCGTGGCTCTCGGTCTCGCGACCTCTCTTCTCACCTCGGAGAAGCGCTTCGTAGTTCAGCGATTGTTTGGACAGAGATTCCAGCAGATAGGGGTCGGGGCGGAAGCAGGATCTGCGGCAGCTGCGAGGCCTGCGAGCGGTCAGGGCGGTCGCGCTCGGCCGGCTTGTGGCGCGCGCGAGGAAGGGTGACGGCGGTGGAGGAGCGCGGTGCGGTGGTCTTGCCCTGGCGCGAGGAGCTCGCGTGCAGGCTACTGGCCGAGCTGGCCGCCCAGGTTGTTGCTCAGCAGCCCCAGCGCGTCGTACGCCGGAGGACATGCCGGAGTGCATGCCGAACGGATTCAGACCGCCCAGTCCCAACTGAGGGTACAGCATGTTGGGGTTAGGAAAAACGAAAGGAAACTGTGAATTCGAGGATTTGGAACCGGAAGCCGTCCCGGTTTTCGTCGAAGAAGACGACGTCGATTTCGATTTCGCGTCACCCGAAGTGCTCGCCCCGCCGAGAGCGTTCATGTCCAGTCCCGAAAACCCGGGAAGGCCCAGGCCCGCTAGATTCGCGAATATGTTTCCTCCCGTCAGATTCCCGAGCAAGTTAGGCATGCTGCCGAACGAACTCAACAATGGATTATTTTTCGGATCGAAACTGCTCAAACTCGACAGCAACTTAGGGTCGAACGTGTTTAGCAATTTGGGGTCGAATCCGGTCAAATTAGACAGAGTCGCGGCCAGAGTCTTGGGGTCGAACGCGCTCAAGCTGGACAGACTGGCGAGCAGCGCGGGGTTCAGGCCGGCCATGCTCTGGTTGAGGTGCGAGCCGGACGACAGCACGTTGGCGGAGGCCGCGTCGAGGCTGGGCGGGCGGCCCTTCTTGCGCTCGCCCATGGCCTGGGCGGCCTGCATGGGCGAGTGTCGCTGCGCGCGCACGTCCTGCGGCAGCTTCACGTGCTCCTTGATGCCCTCGGTCCACTTGGAGTCGATGTCGTACATGGGGTTCTCGGCGATCCACTGCGCGAGGTGCTTGAGCTGCGGCGCTTTGTGTCCGGCGATGCGCTTGCCGGTGACGCGGTGCACGACGGGCACGCGCTCGTCAGGCGCGAGGCAGGGCGCGGGCGTGCGCCGCCGCGCCTCCACCGACGCCTGCTCCGCGAGCCACTTGTTCACCTTCGCCTCGTGCGAGTAGGCCTTCAGCGGCGCCGCTGGGGACGCCGCCGCCGGCTTCGGCGCCTTGCTCTCGAGCGACTGCTGCAGGAACGAGGACAGCTCCTTGGAGCTCGCCTGTGACGAGGGCACGTTGGTAAGCGTCACGGAGAAGGGCTTCTGGTGGTGCGAGGGCGGCGGCGCGGCGGAGGCGGGCGCGGCCGGCGTCACCGTCACGTCGGGCAGGATGCAGGCGCCACGTGCGCGCCCAGCCCCCGCGTCCCCGCCCCCGCTGCCGCTGCCGCTCGGGCTCTGGCCCTTCGCCGCCGACAAGCCGAGCACTATTTCGTCCAACTTCTTTCTCTTCTTTTCTTTTCCGACTACTTGTTCCGGTGGCGTCTGGGAAAAAAATAATAAATTATTATCGAACTCAGACGGCGATTTCTGTAAAATAAATACCTAAATGTCTAACATCAATCATTCGACTCTAGTAACTAATCAATAAGCACTCACCACATTCTTTCTCTTCATGAGCCGGCTGAGCGTGTCGTCGAGGCGGCTGCGCGCGGGCGGCGCGCCGGCGTCGGCGGGCTGCGGCGTGCGGCGGCCCATGCTGAAGTCCTGCGCCTCGCTGAGGTCGAGCGGCGCGGACAGGTCGACGGGCGCGGCGGCGGCGGCGGCGGAGGGCGAGGGCGCGGGCGGCGCGGGCGAGGGCGCGACACGCTGGTGCGCGGGCGGCGGCGCGGGCGTGGAGCGGCGCGAGCCCGAGTCGCTGGAGGCGTCTTCGGCGCGCACGGGCTCGCGGGTGGCGGCGTGCGCGGCGACCGGCGACGACAGCAGCGCGTGCAGCTTGGCGCGCTCCGTCTCCACGTCGATGGCGATGTGGCGCTTCTGCTTGTCGTCCTTGGCGTGCGCGGCGGGTGCCTGCGCGGCGGCTGCGGCGGCGGCGGCGGCGTGCGCGGGCGGCGCGGCGGGCCACTCGCAGTTCTGCACGGCGTGCGCGATGTGGTGCAGGCGGGTCTCGAGCGCGCGCTCGGTGAACCAGTGCTCGGCGGAGAGTGACTCCTCGACGCGGCCGAGCTTGGCGAGCGTCTCGAGCTCAGACAGCGCGTCGGTGTCGTCGTCGTCGCGCTCAGGGTTGCCGCGCTTGCTGCGCGTGCGCAGCGACATGCGCGTCTCCGATATCGACTCGTCTTCGTCGGAACTAGCCTTCGACGTGTCGGTCTTCGGAGGGGGTTTGTGGATCGAGTAGTATTTTCTAGCGCAATCCGCGAAAGGTAGTTTCGGATCGCAGAATATTTTGCTGTAGGTATCACCTAATCCATGTCTGGAAAGAAATAAAATCATAATAATTATGAACATTGTCACAATTCGCAGTCGCTGTCGAGTAAATATAAGTCGGGAAAATATCGCGTACATTTTTTCACCTCCGCATTACCGCTTGGGGCGGTGGCGGGAGCGGTACTCACTTGCAGACGGCGCGCACGAGCAGCTTGTCGTGGTTGGCGGGCTGCCACCAGGGCGGCGCGTCGGGCGAGCGCTCGCACAGCGCCAGGCGCGCCTCCAGCGCGGCGTGCGGCGCCACTTCCTCGCGCAGCACGCGCAGCAGGTCGATTCTGCACGATCACACACACTATTACAAATTCTGTTCGATCTAAATCTCATCTCGTTATTCACGTATATCTTATTTCAATATCTCTTTTCAGTGTGCATTTAGTGCCAATTGACAAATATATATTTATTTCCAAGAACCTAGATAATCAGAACACAAACAACAAGTTTTCTGAAATTATTTACCTTTCAAGAGTAGCAATGGCCCTCTCTTCCCCTATAGGTTCCGCTTTCAAATCGGCTCTCGTAGGCAATTCCGCTTCGCCGACCGAAAGTCCGCACTGTCGTTTGCACATCGCCATGAAAGCCTTGAGGTAGTCCGTCAAGGCGTCGTCGCTCTTGGCGTCGAGTCGCGCCAGGGTCCTGAAGCGGCTCCAGCGTAGGCTCTTGGTCGCGGGGTCGAACTCTACTCCGTATGAGGCGACGGTGCGGCGGAACGCTTCCTCGTCCGCGCGCGTCCAGCGCCACTGAGATACTTCGTCTCTGGCTAACTGGTCCATACGCTCACGTCGCTCCATCTGTAAAAACAAGGATGTTTGTATTTGCAAAAAGAACTACATTGAGAAGTGTACAGCCAGGACATACAAATGATCATCACTATGGCTAGTTTGCTTGTACATAACTCTGCTGCAGTTTGAACCATTCTCATTGATATTTCTGACGCGGTAGGCTCAGATCAAGGAGGCCCAAATCCCGCCGCCTTAAGGAGGGAAGTACTCTAAATCGGGCTAAACACGGTCCGGCATTTCATTTGTTATGATAGTTAATAGTTGAATTTTCAATAAATTTATGTATAGGTTTAGGTTAGCTTCTCTAAAATATGGAGAACAACTAGATTCATAGATTTAACCTAAAAATACTATGATTACACCAGGAAATCATCAGAAATATCATGAAAAACTGGCGTCTCAATGCCGAATTTCAACAACTGTGACATTTCTATGAGCTTAGAAACAGCAAATGCTATATCAAATTCACCGTATAATTATGAAGAACATCATAATCAACTTTGTTTTTCAATACTTTTTGTGTACATTGAGATATATGCAAAAATATATGAAATCGGCTTGAAACAGCCCCATGCTAGAAAAGGACAGAGCGCGCATTCTGTCATTGGTTTGAAAGGGACAGTTGCCGCGAGCACATAGACCCTTAAAGTAGTCAGACTAGAAATAAGAAGGTTAGACTTGTTCCGCACCTTAGCCCTCTGCTGTAACTTGAGCTCCTCGCGCTTGTAGTTCCTCTGGTAGGCGGTGATAAGCCGACGCAGCCTGGTGTTGAGGTCCTGCATGGAGGGCCACAGGCCGCCGCCGCCCTGTCCCGGGTCGTCGTCGGGGCGCGGGGAGGCGCGTGGGGAGGCGGCGGGGGAGGTGGCCCCCGCGCCACTCGACACGTCGTCCGTGCAGTCCTCGTCGCCCACGCCGCTGCCGCGAACCTTGCGCTCCTCACTTCTGTTGGGTTATTTATGACATTACAAAAGGACTCGTGCACAAAATCACGCCAATATATCTTATGGCTTTTGAAAATGCCTAATTCTTAGTCAAAAGTGGGAAAAATCCGCGATAACGATGATTTATGATTGAAGTTTTCCTAATACTAAAGACGCTTTTCCATCGATCAAATCAAATCATTAGATATTGAGATTATTTGTCACAATTTTCTTCATATACAAATATATTAATGTACAGACAGATTACTTACTTGATATCCGTACATTCAGCATCGTCCGGTGGTCCCAGTTTGTCGACAAAGCAGAGCTGGGGGTCGGAGCGCATTGCCAGGTAGTTCTCGTAGCCGTGTATGTAAGTGCCCACCAGCAGTGACACGTCGCACTCGGTGTCCCACCACAGCCGCGGCGGCGCGCTGTCCACGCCGCGCGGCACGCGCATACCTAGCGTACTGATTACCAAAACGAGGCATTTATTAACAAATTATACAAGTACTTATTAGGTAAGTAATCTAACAAAATCTTGATGTCTACTTAGGGTAGACATCAAGATTTTGCTAAGTAAAATTCATCCATGCTGGACTGTGAGTGATAGAAAAACATAGATATTTCCAGCTGCCCTTGCTTCCGGGCATGCTGTAGGAGTCAGCAACCTGTCACTATAGCAATGATTGCCCAAAATTTTTGTCAGACGTGGCAAAGACACCTTTTGCGAGGCGTTTTACGCTCTGCCTACTTCGTAAAGGATAAAGTAGTGACTTATTATTAATTAATTATGTATGTTTGTAAAATTCGATTAACTTACCTGGCATGAGTTCCATTTTCTATTTGTGTTGCGTAATCGCCGATAACTTCATGCTTGATGTAGTACATCATGCGTACGCGTAGTAGCACCCTTAAAAACAAGTAAAAGTTAGTATATAACATGATGCAGATATGAAAAGTTCACTATGCTTTATAAACAACATGTTTATACTCACTTATTGGCATGTCGGAACAGGTGCTTCTTGTAACTACTTTCTAAGTAAGCTTCACAGTCATATTTCTCAGCAGAACTCCAGTGGTTTTGATCTTCCCACTTATGAATATCGCTAAGTTTTGGTATGTCTTTTGGTCTGTTCTTTTTCTTTGCGTTTCTACCACGTGGCACAGGGTTATGCAGACCGCTGTGATTCCTTGATATAGTAACTTCTCCATTCTCACAAGGCTCGATCAGATCCCAAATGAAATTGCGGATTTTCTCG
This sequence comes from Scrobipalpa atriplicella, assembly GCA_029255725.1. Taxonomy (NCBI): domain Eukaryota; kingdom Metazoa; phylum Arthropoda; class Insecta; order Lepidoptera; family Gelechiidae; genus Scrobipalpa; species Scrobipalpa atriplicella. The sequence goes on along the minus strand of JARACY010003103.1, from coordinate 17,011 downwards.
TCGCCTTTGTAGTGACGTAAACAATACAACACCTTCAATAAAAATAAATAATGTTATTTAAATGTAGAACATTTTTTTTTTATTAGAACAATGAAGCTTTATTTTCAGATAGTGCTTGTTGAACTCAGTGAAAGTCTAAAACTTCCTCGGTATTAGCATGGCAAGTCATCATTAAGATTTGTACATGTACCTAAATATTCATAACTGAATTCACGTAAAACTTACGATTATTCGCGCACAATCTTCTATTACAGGTATTGTCCAACCCTTTCTGAACTGATTTTTATCAACGATTTCTTCCCATCGCGCCCAACTGTAACATAGAAACCTTACTTTAACTGGCACTATTTTCGATTACAAATCAATAAAATATAAATACACCGGAATTGACTAAAATAGGAAGTATTTAATAAGAAAAAATATAGTTAACCTACCCAAAAGTGAGAAGTCCTCGCTCGATTTTGAAACATTCAGATCTGGTCCATGAACCATACACTACTTCTTCATCAACAGGCACACCCTCATGGCGCGGAATGTAGTCATCACTAGCGTATCTTCTTCCCTTTCTGCCCAATTTATCTTTTTTCTTCTTACTTCTAAGACTTATACCTGAAAACATGTTTGTGTTTTGAATAATTGCATGCATGTTTTAAATCAAGTTTAACATTAACTGAAGAAAATCTTACCATCTTCATCTTCTTCGGAGTCTGGTGTTGCTTCCATATCTGACATTTCCATAGGTCCATCGTCATGTCCGTACCGTTTTATAACAGTTCGTTTTCTAGGTTCTGTCACAATCAAATCTTCATCTTCTTTCTTCTCAGTTGTGTCAATTTCAGCTTTTTTTGCCCATTTGTTCCAAAAATCAGGATCCCTTATATCAATATCAGATCTTTGATCAGTAGCTGCAAAACTAGCTTTTGAAAACGTCGATCCCTTTTCAGACTCCATTTGAATAACTTGTGTTCTGCGTGCTAAAATCATTTCAATATCTTCTTCACAGAATTTGTCACCTGCATTGTCTTCATCCATTACTGCTCCATATGCACCTTTTTTTAAAAGATCCTCAATCTCCTTTTTAGACAGTTGCTTCAAGCCAGTTTCTTTCCCTTGAGTTGTATTCATACTTTGCAGTATAGCTTTATCCAAACCTAACTTCAGAGAAGCTTTGTCAAACATTTCTCGTTCGTAAGAATTTCGACATATCAATCTGTATATCTTAACCATCTTTTGCTGTCCAATACGATGACAACGAGCTTGAGCTTGTAAATCGTTTTGAGGATTCCAATCACTGTCATAAATTATTACAGTGTCGGCTGCAGTCAAATTAATTCCAAGACCTCCGGCTTTTGTGCACAATAAAAACACAAATCTATCAGAATCTGGTTTTGAAAATCTATCAATAGCTTCTTGCCGAAGGTTACCTCTGATTCGTCCATCGATTCTCTCGAACGGATATTTTCTATAGAGAAGATAGTCTTCCAAAATGTCGAGGCATCTCACCATTTGACTAAATATTAATACGCGGTGACCACCAGCTTTCAGCTTTGGTAGTAACTTGTCCACTAATACCATTTTACCGGATGATTGTATAAGAGCTTTGTAGTAAGCTTCTTTATCTTCTCCATGGGCTTGTTTATAGTCGAACTGTATTTGATCTTCAGCTCCATTCAAGAGATAAGGATGAATGCAACATTTTCTTAGTTCCATCATAGTATTCATCAAATTCGGGATGTTTGCTGAAGACGTCGTGCCTTTAGCAAGAAAACTAAAGTTTCTCTCTAAAATGGCTCTGTAATACTTTTTCTGTATGTTTGTTAGTTCCACTTCTATAATAGTTTCTTCTTTAGGAGCCAAAGATTTTTCAACATCTTCTTTTAATCTACGCAACATCATAGGTTTAAGCAGAGCTTGTAATTTTAGCACTTCAGATTCTGTTTGCAGTTGACCAAATTCTTTCAAGAAAGCATCATTACTTGCAAACTGCGATGGTTCTAAGAAATTCAACAACGAAAACAATTCGTTGACATTGTTTTGAAGCGGTGTACCAGACAATAACACCCTGTGTTCTAAATGAAGTTGTCGAAGGCCTTCTAATAACTTACAATTTCTGTTTTTCAGTCTATGTGCTTCGTCAATGACGCATACTCTCCAGTTAAAACCTTTAAGTTCTTGGAAATCGGTTACTATTATTTCAAAGGTTGTTATCAGAACATTGAATTTCGTTATTTCTTTGATTGGTTCACCTTTTTCGTTTTTATAATAAAATTCATATTCTTGCAACATGCTTTTACTATTTTGTGAACCATGATAAACTATAACATTCATATCTGTCCATCCTTCAAATTCTCTTTGCCAATTTGGAATAGTTGATAGAGGTGCAATTATAAGAAAAGGTCCTCTTATTCCATATTCCCAGACAGAATTTACAAAGGTTAAGCTTTGGATAGTTTTTCCAAGTCCCATTTCATCCGCCAAAATACAGTTGCGGTTGTTATGCCAAGAAAACAAAAGCCAATTAAGCCCTTCCAACTGATATGGCCTAAGAGTATTACCTCCTTTATATAGAGGAGATTCTTTCAATTGAACCCAGTGGTCAGCCGACGGTCTCTTTTTGTATTTCCATTTCTCTTTAGGAGGAATTTCATTGAATATTTTGTATTGTTTGATCTTGTCAACGTCAACATCTTCTTCTAATTCCCACGTGCTATCTTCATACTGTAAACTTTTCCATTTAACTAAATAATGTTTGTTTGTGTTATTGTTACCAGGGTCCTGATTTTCGGACATATCTAGAATTCTTTCCACTTCAATATAATCAGGATTGAATGGCTCGTCATCTAACAACTCGAAAATGTTCATCTGTTGAGCCTGTTTTTGTTTAAAACGTTTAATTTTAGAAAATATTCTTTTATCGCCTTTATATAGTTCTTCTTCCGTCTTCCATTCGCAATGTAAATATGAAAAGTTACGGTATTTCACAAAGTACTCCTCTACATCGACCATTACAGGTTTTTTATTATTTGATTCATCTTTGTTTGTTTCTGTAACATCGCTTTCTTGCTTTTGCACTTCATTCGCAGTATTTACCGTAGATGCAGACTCTTCTTTTACCTCATCTTTATTTTCGTTTAGTTCTTCTTCTTTGGTTTCTGCAGCTAAATTGTTAGCATCAATAATATCCGTGACGTCGGTCTTTTCTGTGCTTTCTGATGGGGTGTCAGTTTCATTAGTTTCCGTTTTTTCGACAGTAGCTACAGACTCATCATTTTCAGTTTTAATATCGTTAGCATCAACTGGGGCTGGAGGCGGTATCGGAGCCGGTAGTTCAGGTTTAAACTCTCTTTTCCCCATTCGACTCGCTAAAACATACTGAACTATCATAGCATCCTCTTCCATAGTATTCACGTAAATAAAGTTCGGTTTATTCGGGGTCCCGTCTAGTCTGATGGCATCTTTAACTTCAGCGTGCAGATCCTCAGATTTTAGTTCCTTTTCTATTTTTGCTGGTGTACCCATAGTAAATTCGTCGTCTGATAGCCTTAACATAACATCATCAGTGTATTTTTTACGTTGCGTATGACGTGCTGAACGGCGTTTCAAACTATCATCGCCCTCTGGGGGCGGAGATGGAGGCGGAGTAGATGCTAAATCATCAGGTTCTCCATCAGAGTCTGGAATCAAACCACCACGCCGTTTCCTCTTGCCACCAGGAGTTCTTTTCAAAGCATGTTTCTTAGCGCTACCGCCAGCTGAAGAACGTTTCTTAGATCTTCTTTTATGAGTAAGTGAATCGGTATCATCATCCTTTTCTTCAGTATCGCGTTTTGCTTCCGCTTCTTCTAGCAAGTCTTTGATTGCTATTTTCGAAACAGGTATATCGTCAAAATCTGTAACATTAGAATCATCCAAGGAAGGCAAATCAGTGCTGTTTTTTGATGTATCCATAACCGCACTTTTACTAAGTAACATCTGATCGGCTGACTTACTATCGTCTGTAAAATCATAGCAGCTAGTAGTGTCTGCTATCATTTCAGCCGTATCTTTTTTAGTATTTCTTCTTCTTTTTGGAGCATTGGGATCTTTTGGTTCTCGTTTCTTACGTTCTTTAACAGGTTTATCTCCTTCTTGGGTTATTTTCGGCTCTTTAGGTGTGCGTGGTTTTCTTTCCTTGCGAGGTCCTCTTGTTTTCTTCATTTTTCCGCCATCTTCTACAGAAAGAGTACTATTATCTAAATTTGTCATATCTTCATTTAGTTCTGGGTCCATTTCAGCATGAATTTGCAACCCCGTACCAGCCGTAACACAGTCCTCTGACACAGGTAACTGATCAAGAGGTTGTGCTGCAGAAATAGGTTTCTCTTTTTTAGCTCTTGGTTTTCTAGGTTTCGCAGGACCTTTTCCGCGCCCACGTCCTGTAGTGCTCGTTACTTGTGGGCTTTCCACCATTTTAGTTCCATAAACAGGGTTTTGTAAAATACAATTAGGCCCGCCATTACACTTATCATTAGTTTCATGCTGTTGTAACAATGCCATTCGTTCTTGAAGACATCTTACTTTTTCTTGATTTTCATTTGAAGGGGGCAAGCAATATATTTCTTGAATTTGTTGCTGTAATCCTATCCTTTCCTGGTGATGGGATGTTGGATACATATTTGGCATATTGGGATGTGGCACGGTGTTGGGTCCCATCATCATTATGTTCGGATTTAGGCCATGTGACATACCTGGCATGATATTGGTTTGACCAGGTGGCATGTTAGGTGGGATATTTTGATGTATTCCTTGAGCTGGCAATGGTACACCACCTTGAACATTAGGCATAGACGGCGGTGCATTTACCGGACCCATACCTACACTACTAGGAACGTTAGGTAAAGTCGGTTGCAAATTACTTTGCATATTTGCTATTGCTGGTGGGATACAAGTCGGGTTATTTTGAGGATGGCTTGGAATGCCGGGCGCCATATTGCTTGAATGTTGCATAGCATGAGAAACATGCATATTTGGACCTGTTGGCAATCCAGGAGCAGGCTCGCTTACGAAAGTACTATTAGCAACATTATGTGCACTATTGCTGTGCATACTTGATTGCGCGTTTGATGGAATATTAGCAGACGGTGCCTGAGGCATTACGCTAGGCATAGTGGCCGTTATATTTTGAACATTGTTACTTTGAAAGCTCTGACTTCTACTACCGGCCATCGTCGGTAAAGGCGAATTCGACATTGCACTCGTGGTTAGCACAGGTGGCGGATGACTCATAGGTAAATGCATGTGTTGTGATGCCATTTGTGATTGTTCACTAGAGGGAATAACGTTATTGGAGCTGGGAAGTGAAGTTTTTAGAGGCGCTGTTTTTTCATTACTCTCTTCTTTGTTTGTTGATTCAGTTGGTTGAATTGTTTCCACATTTTGATCAGGCTTGGAGACCTTACTTGCATCATTAGTTTCATTTTTCGTCTCGTCTTTAGGCGGCAAAGGTTGAATTATGTTATCACCAGGCTTTTTCTCATGTAAGATTTTTTCATGGGATTCAAAATTTATTGGAGCGTGAGGCGAATTTACATTATTTGTTGCCATTACAGAGCCATTAGATGTATTCACAGAGGGAATTTCTTTCGGAGCATTATTTTCAGCACTTGGAGGTGCAAAAGTATTCGATGTTTTTTCAGGTTCTGACCTTTCACTGTCTGTTTGACTTTTCTCAAAATTTTTAATCTCAGCACTAGGATTTTGAGCGTTTTTAACCACATCTTGTGGTTTTAACATAGGTGGCGGTATTGGAGCTTCGACAGGTTTCATAGGTTGTTCACTAACTTCTATTTGCGGAACGTTGCTGACAGGAGGCGGCATTTTATTCTGATTCCATTGAGAGGGCGAGGAAACCACATGTCCAACTGCAGGTGATGCAGGATTCCGCTGATAAGGATATTCTGCACCAGCAGGAAGAACCATTTGTTCTAAAGCCTGAAGTGTATTTTGTGACGAAAATGTATTTGCAGATGGTGTAGGCCCTGAAGTAGCTGGTGATTGCACAAGGTTGCGAGAGCTGTGAGGCGAAGCACTCGGGCCCTTCACTGGTGACATTACCGGCCTCGGAGATAACTGAGGTTGTGGTTGCTGCCTTGGAGACATCTGAGCTCTTGGAGACATTTGAGGGGACAATTGAGGGAAAGGTGGTCGATATTGTGGACTACTCCCTTCAATACCGGCAGGTTTAACCGGGTTATACTGATTCGAAACATTCACATCAAGAGGATGTTGAACTTGATGTGACTGGTAGTTCATTGAAACTGAATGATGTGGCGATGCATACGGCATCTGTGATGGAACCGGATGAGAAGGAGCTACCGAGGATGGCGGCCCTGGTGGCTGCCGAGACACATGGTGCAGTGGAGGAGCTCCCCCATGGTGAAGATGATGTGGATTTGGATGACCTTGAAGGCCCGAGCCTAGACCTGCGGCATGGCCTGCCATATTTTGATGTGATTGATGTTGAGGCATTCCAGTATGACTGCCTGCTGATGCGTGCTGACTGTGAGGCAATCCATATTGATGAGGATTTACATCCATTTGTTGATGGTATGGTGGATGTTGATTAATCCTTGTTGCAGCTGGTGGATGCATTTGCGTATAATTTGGATAATTCTGGAATTATAAAAAAACATTATTTAATCAATGTGCGTACAGGATGTAACAGAAATAATGTATGCCCTCCAAACTTGTTCAGTCATGGAGGGATACTACTTAAATTATTTTTTTACTTTACCTGCTGCTGTCCATAAAGTTGCTGTGATGTGGGTTGCGCAAAATGTGGTTGTCTTGGCAAGTATGAGCCATTTTGTGGTTGTAGTCCACCCATATTGGGACTCTAAAACATAAATAATAAGTGTTTGCTTATGTTTGACTTGATCAAGCTGCGAACTTATCCAATCAACAATGATTATATTTTAAATGGGATAAATATTTATTTTTAAAAAAGAAAGAAATTTATTGACCTTTACCTGCTGTGGAGCATACTGATGCATCTTTTGTTGATGTTCATATGAATGTCGATAGCCTGGTGCAATCGGGGTGTATCTGTTGGCCCCTGGGGCTCCAGCCCACATATCTCCAATCCCTAAGAGAATGTTCTTGGTGAAGATAATGCCATTTTATTGTGTTCAAGTTAAAATCTTAATATTATTTTTACTTACCAGGTTGTTCAGGAATTCCATACATTGGATCAGGTCCTGGATGGTACCCAGGATAGGAATGTGAAGGATGAACATGATGTGGTGGGTGAAGTGGCCCATGAGGTGGCTGCGGCATGCGCGGCCTCGGGGGATAGGCCCCATATTCATGATAATCTGGAGCGGGTGGTCCACCGCCGGGATTAGAAACTGGCTGTGGACCACCCGTTATGCCCCCACCACTAGTACTCCCAAATGATGGAAGCTTCTGTATTGAACTCTCCTGTGGCGCACCACCCTGATTGTAGGACTGCCTATAGCTGTTCAACATAAGAAAAGACAAAAATAAGTAACTAAGTTTGTTGTTTTTTAAAGACGATCTAAGAATAAGTTAGTGTATATTATCTTGCTTACCTATTGTCAGTAGCATCTTTATTATCCCCAGCTACCCCAGTTGACGAATTTGTGGCAAAAGTGTCTGATCCTCCAAGATCAGTAAGTCCTTCCAACATACCGCTTCCATCATCACCAAATATATTGTAAGAGTCCATCACTCTATTAAGAGTGAATTCGAACAATTTTTCCTTCGGGAATCCAGATGTGAATAGGTACTCCCATTTTATCTATAAAAAAAGTAAAAAAAAAAAATATAGTTTTACCTAAATAATTTTTTTGGGTTGTTAATTTAGTTATTATTTTTATTTTACAATTTTATAATATAACTTAAATATTTTGATGTATGTTCCTTGGATAAACTTGTTTATCAGCACAGGAGAGTTACATAACAAATAACTAACATATGGAATAGAATGAAATATATATCGCTTGCTATAGCAATCACTGATCATATCATGATCAATCAGGTGATCCTAAATGTTTTATGCTAGTGCATTTTTTATCATATTTCAACAAAAATAATCCTTGGGTTTGTTATCATCTACAGTTTGTCACAAATTAGAAAGCCACAGATACCTAAATTAATGCAGCAGACTTAATAAAAATTTAAGATCACATGCAGATATATATCAATAATCACATGATGCTGTTTATTATCTTGAAAATTCCATGATGAAATAAGCAAGTTCTACCAAGGGGAAAAGCTATACGCTTATGACTGACGGTAACATATAGCGATATAACTTCTCCCGTCAGTAAAGCTGCATTATCTTCTTTCTTGATTTTTCGCAGGTAATTTCTCTATGGAAGCGCTTTGATGTTCTTGCTGTTTCTTGATGTTAAACACATTAAAATAAATACACATGATAATTTTACTATATTTTTCAAATTTCAACAATAAAACCTTTAATAGGTACTAGATAGATTAACCTTTTCTAAGGCAAAGCATTAGAAAAATTTCATTGCTTTTAAAACTTAGTGTGGGTAGATAACGTTCAAATTTAGGTGGCAATATATTTTTCCTCACCCCCCCTCCCTCTCTCCCGCTGCGAAACACTCTTGAGCTCATAAGTGCTGATTAAGATTCTTTCAATAGAATCAAGATCTGGATTAACGAGATTAAGATCTAGAAGCAGACAATAATTTCTAAATGCTAAGTGTTGTACCTTTGTAATGCTTTAGTTTATGTTGAGATGTATAGAGCAACATATATAAAATAAATAAGTAAATGAAACCAGCCTATTTGTGTGTAGATTTAAAATCTTGGTATGAATGTACTTACTTACATATTTATTACAGATAGGTATACATATAAATACCGAAATAACTTACAATCCTCAATTAAATAGCAGTTATGAAAAATATTACATAAATATCGTTAGAAAATAAGCTGGCCACAGCCAATATCACCGAAATGTAATGTTACAGTTTTAAGTACTTAAAAATGAACAAAGTAGAATTTGATATCATGATGAAACAGTAATTTACATTAAGAAAAAATATTATTTAAGGCGCTTAAGTTGTGAGCATTGCGCCATGTATTATTGAAGAATTCAGGCTGCTTCTTGAAAGTAGAGCAATCGTGACAAAGATACAGAAAATGCCGCATGAAAGTAATCGATGAAATGAGCGTAAGATGATCTCTTGTATGGTGTCTTTACAAATAATGCATTTAGGAAATTGTGAAGACCATTGTTTCAGTAGATATTATAATTTGAAAATGATAATACTTACCAAAAGCGCCACACAACAAGGTTGTTCACAAAATGGATACCATATTCCGAGAACTTGGTTCTATGATTTACAAATGGGTTACAAACAATGTCTCTTGTAATTTAACTTCGGTGGTGCCAATTACTTGTCTTCGTGTATTATAATAACGATACTCATCTAATAAAACAGCACTTGTTAACTCACACCGTTAATAAAATTACTAGGAACGCCATTACACTCCGTCCATTTTGTTTCAATCGAATTTTTTTTTACGAATTCGCCGGAATCTTGCGTCGTTTTGGACAGTTCACCACTAGCATTGACAATAGTTGAAAGTGAAGTAGCTATATACAAATTTATGCAAGGATAACAGGGACAAACAATCACTCTCTTTACAAAACAAAAAAAAACGCGTCGAGGCATGTTCGTTTTGGTTTTATTTTTTATAGAAAATAATAAAATGAGAATCGAATTAATTTTAATATTGCTCATCTTTCAATTATTCCCATTTTAATACAGTAATTCAATTATTTTACAAGGTTGGATATATTTTACTATTTATTTGAAAATATTGTATTTGACAAATACATTTAGTTCAAAATCAAACGAACGTTCCCCGGCGTGCATTGCATTTTGTCTTGCTTCGTTTTTCGTGATTTTTGCATTTTACTGAAATTGTGTTGGGATAAAAACTTGTAAAATAGTAGAACAATACATGCTTCGTTTTATAAAAACTATATGTTGTAAAATTTGAGAAAACAAATGCATACCATGGTGAAACTCGTTGACCAAGTGGTTCGTAGTTTTAAGGTCGCAAAGGTTTTCCGAGAAAACACGGACAAAATAAACAGTATAGATTTTTCGCCAAGTGGTGAGACGTTGATATCGTGTAGTGAAGATGATCAAATTGTCATTTACGACTGTGAAAAGGGTACGCAAATGATAACAGTAAACAGCAAGAAATATGGTGTTGACCTAATACATTTCACACATGCAAAAAACACTGCTATCCACAGTTCTACTAAAGTTGACGATACAATAAGATATTTGTCGCTGCATGATAATAAGTACATCAGATATTTCCCTGGGCATACCAAAAAGGTGGTGACTCTATGTTTATCACCAGTCGAAGACACATTCTTGTCAGGGTCACTTGACAAGACTTTACGTTTATGGGACTTACGATCACCAAACTGTCAGGGGTTAATGCATCTATCAGGAAGACCAGTAGCAGCATATGATCCAGAAGGTCTCATATTCGCAGCAGGTGTTAACTCTGAAAGCATTAAATTATATGATTTAAGGTCATTTGATAAAGGACCATTTGTTACTTTTAAATTAAACCAAGAGAAGGAGTGTGACTGGACAGGACTGAAGTTTTCTAGAGATGGAAAAACAATGCTAATCAGTACAAATGGATCAATAATCAGATTAGTTGATGCATATCATGGCACTCCACTTCAAACATTCACTGGCCATCTGAATAACAAAGGAATACCAATTGAAGCTTCATTCAGTCCTGACTCACAGTATATATTCAGTGGATCAACAGATGGCAGAGTTCATGTATGGAATGCCGACACAGGTTACAAAGTATGTGTACTAAATGGAGACCACCCTGCACCCATACAGTGTGTCCAGTTCAACCCAAAATTCATGATGCTAGCTTCTGCTTGTACAAATATGGCATTTTGGTTACCCACAATTGATGATGTCTGAACAATTTATGAACATCTATTCCAAAATGAATAACTTAGTGTCAGGTATTATGCAAGGAAATGAATATGAGACCCATTGGGTCTTATCTCGGCTGTCAATTACCAGCTCAGTGATAAGTGGTTTTAAACTAAAACACATGTTGAACTTATGAGAATAAGTGAGTGATATTCAACATAATAATAATCAATATAATCATTAATACCTATGTCATGCAAGTTATGCATATGAAGTTTTCTTATCAATATCTACATAAAATACATTTGTTGTTTCATTATTTTAAAAGAAAGTCAGTCAAATTAATTATAATATATAGCTAAATAAATATGCATCAGAAACTTGTGTTACCTTGTATTAATCAAGGCTATGTAATTTTGATAGAATCCAGTACATACTACATTATTTTAGTTTTAAAATATAATTCTATGTTATTTATCAATTACACTATAAGCATGTTTGCTAACAGGCATTTAGTTTTTCATTCCATTAACATACAATACAATCAGCTGCATACAATAATGATCTTTCTATTATATAGGATTGTCTATCATTGTAAAACTGAATGTGTATATCTCATGCTATAATATAATACAGGGTCTTGCAGCATGGCTGCTATGGTTCTGATGAATTATACTACATAATTTAAAATCCTCCAATATAATGTATGTAATGTTATATAGGACTCAAATCTATATGCCACTTTCTAAAGTAATAAGTTTGATAATTATGTAGGACACAGGTACTATACTGCTATATCAGAATTAATATCAAATCAAATCTCAGGACATACACATTATATTATCCTATAGGATAAGCATAAAAACAATTAAAATGAGTGTAGTGACTAGAACACAGCTGATGATCTTGACTCCTTTATATAACACAGGTCTATTATAATATAACTGTTAAATAATGTTTTTTTTAGCGTGTATGGGATTGATAGGCATTTATAAAACGATAAATACCTGTGTTTACCTGATGTTTTGGCTAAGGTGTTGCAACAGCCGTGGATTGGAGTTTATTTAACAGTTATATTATAATGTGTACAAAGCGTGAAAGTCTTAAACAATTATTAACACAGATCTTATTTAAAGTTTAGAAGGTGGTATCTAAAAATTAAGCCCATAGTATTTTTCTGTCAGATGTATTTTATTCATACAATGTTTCTAGGTGATTGTACCTTATAGTATGACTCACCTTAGGTTTTTTTAGTTGGGTCGAGACGAACTATATCTACTAATAGTTATTAGAAAATACAAATGGCCGATGAGCTGTGTTTACATTATTGTTAATATTTAAAAGTAAGTTGATGTTTGCTATTTACCAAATCATCAAATGTGTAGGAAATGTCTGATGTAATTAGTTTATAAAATTATGGTTTATGTTAAGAAAACTAGTTCAAGGAAAACACAATAGTCTGACTGTATCAGGTTGTCATTTGCACTTGCAGAATATTACTATTGGTGTTTGCTAATATTTTCAAAATAAGATAATTGAAATATTTTACCAAAATTGTATTTTATTTAATTTTTAATTTCTATGTTTTGGATTCTTTAGCTATAGCTTCTCTACAGAGTCCAAAACATCAGATTTTTAAATTAAATAAAAAAGTCTACTCAAATTCTTTGTTTTGTACTGAGCAAAATTGCTGTCTTGAATAGGTATTGAATTATAAAATTCTCCAAATTTTTGTTTGGCTTGGCTCATGTGGTCAGTTAGATTATTTAGACCTACGTTCCTTAGGGAAAGTTGTTCAGTTTCATGCAAAGGATTCATGGGCAGATTCACACCCTTCAGGATGCGTATACCCTTTCTGTTACACTTAGCAGTCTTTACAAAACGATGACTTACACAATAGTCATTGGGCTCAATAAACTTAATTCAAAATGCTACAAACATACTTTATGGTTTAAGCCTAGCACGCACTGCGATTTTTTCGCGTGAATTAAAATCGCGGTTGGGGTGGGGGGGGAAATTTGTATGAGGAATCTCGCGCGATTTTTTTCCGCGAGTGCGTGCACCTTCATGCAACTCCATACATCACAGATTTATGCGGACAAAATTCGCGCGAAAAAAATCACAGTGCGTGCTAGGCCTTAAGTTTTAGCACGCAGTGCGATTTTTTTCGCGCGAATTAAATCCGCATAAATCTGTGATGTATGGAGTTGTATGAAGGTGCACGCACTTGCAAAAGAAAATCGCGTTGTTTTTTTTTCGCGCGAGTGAAATCGCTGTGCGTACTAAGCCTTATTCTTCATTTACAACATTTCAAATTAGTTATATTATAGGTACCAATTCGTAATTGCAAAAATCACGACTTAAATAATATAAGTCTATACCTGTCATTTTCTGTCATAAGAGAACAGAAAGGGACACCAATAATTTGAGTCAAGATTTAGTTGTGTGCTCTATGAATCAATAGCACCGTATTGATCCCTTTGCCTACATAATTTACAACTGCAACTGTTAATACTAGCTGTATTTGCTCAGGCCAGGCCCCAACAGTTTCCTTATTATTACCTACCTATTTTATAATATTTATATTTTTTAAGTTTTCCCTTTGATTATTCAAATGGACTTTTTAGAAAGTAGAATAGAACTGTGTACATAAGTAATTTTAAAGATTAAAAGTCTTTCTATACTCCTGTTTTTTTTTATAATTATATTTTCTACATTAGGTTTTACATACCCCGGTAAATATAGCAGAAATTGTTATAATTTAGAAACACAGATTAGGTACCTACTTTTATTCCAAAGAATCATAGAGGAAGTAAATAAAACTAGCGTCAAAGAATAATAATTCATGTCCTGTCCTGAGTCCACATGGACAAAAACGTACCTAACCATAAAAGTGTACCCGACTACCTAAGCTACGTAGGTACCTACATAACATAGTACGATAGTACCCATATGCTTCAATTGGTCCTAGCCTAGGCTTCAAGATTGCTTGATTGAACGGAAGAAACCTAATGAACATTGCATATAATAGTCCTCCACTTTCAATCAAGGCCTAGGTATAGATAGGTTGTTTCGTCCGTACGCGTCTTAACTCTTAACTAATATAAGTCCACAGGTCCACACCTGTCACTTTCTATCATGAGAGAACAGAACGGGATGGCAATTATTTTAGTTAAGTCGGGATGGTTACGAATCGGGCCCAAATGTCCCTCGGGTCCCTCCCCATCCCCATCCCACACACAGGGTGGAACTTATAAAATTTTGAATAGGTAGGTAGGATGACAGATAGGGTGAGATTCAAATACCTTTAACTCAAATAAATAATATCGTTATTCGTTGATTCAAATAAGTATTTTCCCGAGTTAAAAAACCTAGTTTCATCCCGATTGGTTAAATTAAAGCTTAACGTGAGTAACAAACATCCAAACGTATGTTTTCGCTCCATTGGGAGCTGGCAACATAGTTCTGTCATTGTCACATGTCATGCTTGATGTCATGTCATGTCAAGTTTTCGTTGGGAGTTTTGCGCGGGAACCTTAACGAATCACACGTAGGACTGAGTTTCTGGCTTTCTAATTTAGTTTTTCGCGGTTATTATTGTGTTAGTGTAGTGGGATAGGCATAAATGTGCCGGTAGTGAAAGACAATGTGGTGAAAGTTAGAAATAAAGTACAGAAATCCTATATGGTTCGACTCGACACTCGACTCCCGCGTAAATCATCAGAGAGCATTAGATGGCGGCCACTCGCAATCTAATGAGTTCTAGGTTAGGTTAGGTTAGGTTGGGGTTTTGCGCGGGAAGCATGAAAAATCTGACGGACTTTATTCCTCGCTCTCATTATTATTATTATTATTTATTTATTAGAAAACACAAAACATACATAGAAACAATATAGTAAAATTAAATTAAGATTAAAATTTAATTTAATTATTAATCATAAATTAGTTCCTTGCAGTGTTTGTTGTGGTGCTGTGGTGGATTTAACATAATGATCTGCTGACGAGGAACAATGTGGCGGGAGTAAGAAGCAAAGGAAGGTGCTACCGTACGATTCGGATTGCTATCTCCGCGCAAAAGTCTGTTGAGCATTGGAATGTGAATCACCGGCGCATTCTAATGACTTTTAGGTTAGCGTAGGTTAAGATTAGGTTAAGACAACTCAAGAACAAGACAAATGAAGACTAGGCTGCATGGGCTCACGCTCTTTGCCTTCCCCGTACATGGGAGAATCATAAAAAAAAAACAAGTTTTCGGACTCGGACTGTGGCAGCGATTACATCATTACCCGGCCGATCAAGCCCGATTTGATATACATTGCTGCTTAGCTTCAGTAGTTTTTCAAGTAAGACTCGTGCACAAGCAATGTAATGTCAAAACGGACCCGATCGGCAGGGAAGTGTAATCGCTGCTGATGTGACCGTAGGATGTGACAGACAGACTGTGAGACCATAGAGGAAGTAAATAAAACTAGCGTTTTAAGAGACCGATCTCCATACAACCGTTTTTGTTCGAGTTGAGTCCCATTTTATGGCAACCTACATCTGACAGCTGTCACAGCTAGTGAGGGGCAAAATCTTGGTAGAAAAATCATCGATATCGATATTAGTGATGTGCAAATAGAATATCGATATAGATTTTTTAGGTCCATCGCGTCGCGTTAAATATGTAAATAAGATTTAAATTGATTTAAGCGAGAGAAAAAATCAAGAGTGTAAGAAAAGCTTTATTCATATATTATAAAAAAGAGCAATCACAATTATGCGACTAGTATTTAGTACTTATAAACTGCAAGGGCTTATGAGCATGCCGCTCTTTTAAGCCACAAATTTCACAGGTTCTATGACTTCCTGTACTCATCTTTAAAGCCAAAATACTACAAAGAGTCACTTCCTCAATAACTGCAATGAATATGTGAATATCAACACAAATATTCTTGAAGAATCACTGTCTCACAAACGTAAACAAAGAATCAGTATCTCAAAACGTAAAGAGTCACTGTCTCACAATAAACGCGAAGGTCTGTGGTGGCGGAGGAGCAAAGCTACGACTCAACGCTAATAATTTGTTAAAATCATTCGAAATCCACAAAAGAAACAATGAATTTCACAACCGCCAAAAACAAAAATCGCCATGACGCCATGACAAAATGCAGTGTTGCCAATATTCATACAAAGTTACTACCAACCATGATATTGTATGAAACTGAATAGCAAAAATAATAACTTTTTAACTTTTATTTTCTTATATGGTAGGTATCACTTCAAACATGGGAGCTATCTCTACATAGAAATGTCATCCATTTTTTTACTATGAAGATTCCTACCACTTGTGAGACTGTGACCGGACTGTGATCATCGGGGTGTAAAGTTTTTTGTTTTAGTTTCCTATTTTATTTATTTTCCGAACGGTAGCGAAAAGCGGTACTACACTTGGTAATAAAATAACCGGCAGCAGCAGGTGAGAAACCAGTTGTATTGTTTTACCTAAAGGTCAACAGGTTACTTTCACTTTAGTTTGTTGCCAATAATTAAACTTGGTCAAAGTCTGCTTGTTATTCTATTCAAAACATCTAAAAATATCAGGTGATTAGATTAAAGAGAAGCGTTTCAACTTGATAGCCTTATTTTCATTATCTTCATTTAAACCCAAAATTCTTGTTTTATTAATAATTCGTATTTTTTAACGCTTTTTGCAGTAAAATGATTCGTGGCATGGAGCGTGGTATACAAAAGGTGGTAAGTTTAACTTTGTTGGGGTTGGGCGTTTTTCAGAAAAAGTGTACAAGTGACGAACCGGAAAAAAAACCGGAATATTCGTATTTTTATTTTTATTTATTTTGTCCATAGTAGGTAATTTGTTAGCAATTCCAGTGCGCCACGGGCAGTTCCGGGAATACCTACATCATGTGACGAATCGGACGTGACGGATTGACATCAACAACTTTTCATTTAATTTATATTCTTTGTAATGAATGATGAATGATGCACTGTGGGGGTGGGACATGACGTTTTATCGCTTTTCGTATTTTATTTATTCATTTGTTTTTAATTTT
>JARACY010003102.1:0-35994 GCA_029255725.1 Scrobipalpa atriplicella | reverse complement strand
AGGCAGATTTGTACGTTCACCGAGAAGATTGACAACCCGATCACTTTAAGCCGGCCATTTGGGCGGCCTTAGGCAAAAACCGGTTCCGTACCTAAATTCCGGAGTGAAACAGGCCTGGTATTAATATAGAAAAAAAAATTGAGTGAAACAGGCCTGCTATTACTATAGAAAAAAAAAAAAAAAATTGGTCAATTAGGTTATTTTCATAAAAACAATGATTAATGTTTGTACACATATCAAGTATATACTATGTGCATTTCTATGTTTATATTTGTTTTGTATGTGATGAAATGTGTATAGACTACAGAAAGCAGTCATTTATAAGTTTTGAGACTTTCGCGGTTGTTCACTGCAATTAGATTTTTGTTATGATTCTAGATCATATCAAAACGGTCCTACAGAGAAATGGATACAGGGTGAAGGTTCCACCAACAAAACGCACACCGAAGGCGAGGGCAGCAGAAGTGCAACGACAACCAGCGTTTTTGCCTTACGTGAAAGGGGTAACAGATAAAATAGGCAGGTTATTGGGGAAGTTCTCCATTAAAACTGTATTTACTCCCTTCACCAAGATAGCAAAACTGCTTCGTTCACCTAAAGACCAGCTGCCTTTTCAAACTCCGGGCGTCTACAAAGTTAATTGCAGCTGTGGGAGCTCGTACATCGGTCAGACCAAGCGAACCATTGTCGACCGCATGAAGGAACACATTCGAGCTGTGAAAAACAATGATACCCGGACGTCGGCCATTGCTGAACACCTTAATCAAACCGAAACGAACCACTGGATTGAATTACATAACCCCCAAGTACTGTCGACGGAACGCCACTATATACCGCGTTTAGTGCGAGAAGCAATCGAGATCACGAAATAACTAACAATAACTTTAATCGTGAAGATGGTTTTAAACTGTCCGGTGCGTGGAATCCAGTGTTAAACGTTTACAACCGCAAAAATGATTCGAGGTCGAAATCGCGAGTAGATACCGTGAGTGTAGTGTGTCGTGAGAAACTAGTGAGTGACAATGGTAGAAGTCAAAGTGAACGCAGTCGTCGCGTCCGAAAGAGGGTAGACCGATATGGTTTCCCTTAGAAGACGTCAACATTCGCATCGCCAGTCTACTCGTGACCATGGAGTTTGAAACAACTCCGAAATATCGAGGTAACAATAAACATAATCGTGGTAATAATCCCGTTCATAACAAAAATCTAATTGCAGCAGTCATTTATACAGACTTTATTCAGTTACGTTTATTAGCGTAGGCCAAGGATAGATAAGGCTAATGTTTACAAGCTATTTCTGTTGAACAAAGAATTCACTGAACATGTAGTTCAAGCTGTGAGTTCAAGGCATAGATTTACCACTATCCGTAGATTCATCCTTATCGTTCAACAAATTTGACAGAAAAGGAGTGCTCGGAGCACCCTTTTTCCATAGGAGTGAGCGAGAGGTTGTATAACCCGAATAAGTTACAAAAGAACACGCGCCGCTATGATAAGTAACTGACAGAGGTCTAGTGCATTTTGACGGGTAGTACAGTCAAGCGGTGCCAAATGTTCGCCTTGTTTTTGTATGACGCGCTGAATCTCTATTCGTAAATCAATGGTTCAAGGCTTTGTTATATTGTACATGATATAGGTTTTTCCGTCGTACTCGTGCACCAGCATACATTGCCGACCAGCCAAGCACTTAAAGATCAATGTGCACTTAAATCAAAGATGCATGTGCACTTACCGGCGCTTCACTCTGCTCCTGTATCTGCTTCCACAGCAGTTGCACATAGGTCTGGGCTTGCACGAACAAGGCAAGTGCACCAAGGTACAGTGCCGACCAGGCTATATCTTAAAGATCAATGTGCACTTAAACCAGAAACCTAGTACCGGTGCTTCACTTTGCTTCTGTATCTGCTTCCACATCAGTTGCACATAGGTCTGGGCTTGTACGAATAAATTAAGTGCACCAACGTACAGTGCTGACCAGCCAAGCACTTAAAGATCAATGTGCACTTAAATCAAAGATGCATGTGCACTTACCGGCGCTTCACTCTGCTCCTGTATCTGCTTCCACAGCAGTTGCACATAGGTCTGGGCTTGCACGAACAAGGCAAGTGCACCAAGGTACAGTGCCGACCAGGCTATATCTTAAAGATCAATGTGCACTTAAACCAGAAACCTAGTACCGGTGCTTCACTTTGCTTCTGTATCTGCTTCCACATCAGTTGCACATAGGTCTGGGCTTGTACGAATAAATTAAGTGCACCAACGTACAGTGCTGACCAGCCAAGCACTTAAAGATCAATGTGCACTTAAATCTAAGATGCATGTGCACTTACCGGCGCTTCACTCTGCTCCTGTTTCTGCTTCCACAGCAGTTGCACATAGGTCTGGGCTTGCACGAACAAGGCAAGTGCACCAAGGTACAGTGCCGACCAGGCTATATCTTAAAGATCAATGTGCACTTAAACCAGAAACCTAGTACCGGTGCTTCACTTTGCTTCTGTATCTGCTTCCACATCAGTTGCACATAGGTCTGGGCTTGTACGAATAAATTAAGTGCACCAACGTACAGTGCTGACCAGCCAAGCACTTAAAGATCAATGTGCACTTAAATCTAAGATGCATGTGCACTTACCGGCGCTTCACTCTGCTCCTGTATCTGCTTCCACAACAGTTGCACATAGGTTTGGGCTTGTACGAACAAGGCAAGTGCACCAGCGTACAGTGCCGACCAGGCGAGCACTTTCGGCCGGGTGTACGCGGATCGCGCGTGGCGGATTATCAGCGAAGATGCCTCGGCTAAGTTCGTGCGGAAGGTGGGCTGAAATACACAATGTTATAGTTTTAAAATATTAAAATTGAATGCAGGATGATTTCAAAAAGTGTTTGAGTTTTTGTACTTCTGTAGGTAGTTGCTCAGTTAACGAAACCTTAGAGCAATGCGGCCTCCCGTTCCGTCCCGGACGGAAGGCCGTGTTGCTCTAAGAACGAAACTGAACAACTTTTACAAAAAATAAATAACAGGAAAAAAAAATTTTTTAGCTTCCTGATACAAATTGTCTGAGTGGTAATTGTATATGGGAAAGTCAAATTATTTTTTCATTTCCTGAAAGAATTTCCTACTGAAATTTGATCAGTTAATTTCCTTCAGTTTCATTGACTGTTCAACCCCTATCAGTTTGCGGGAAGCTGTCCCTTACACCCGGTATAGTCTAGATCAGGCTATTGACGATCTGCCTAACCCTTATTGTATTACAGGATTAGTTCAACCATACACCAGTAGATGTCGCTAGTAGGTTTTTAAAACGCGGTATCGAGTTGTTCACGGCGGAAACATATATCTGACTGCAAGATCCTGATCAGTTGCTTGAAAACTTTGATAAAAGTTGGAATTTTTATAAGAGAAACTCGCTGATTACGAGCGGCGTACTATTTCTCTTGATCAAATCTTAAAGTGACCAATATGTAAGAATGTGAAAAGATTAGTATAATTATAAGCACAGGTTTTAAGCAAATCTTGAAAGTCTGACACTCTGTAGAGCTTGTGGGTATACAAATATGTATAAAAAAAATTGTTCTATTCAAAAATCTTCAGTGGTCATGCTTTACAGAATTTTGAATTTCGTTGAAATATCGTCGGTGTAGCAGCCGAAGTAAGTCTACGATTGCTAAGAAACAGCGTAGGTGCGGACGTGTGGACCAGTTGTCATTTAGATAAACAAGGTTCATGTACCACAACTGACCTATTTATAAGCACTTTTTATCATTGACATGAAAGCAAAATAAAGAAATTGAAATTGACCAATTAACCTACATAGGGACCCTCTTTCTGTAGCTTGTCAAGTGGCAACGTGTTGATGGCCGAACTCCGTCGGTGGAAGTAGATGCCGTACTGCACCTGCGGCAGCCAGAACGCCCAGAAAGTGGCCAGGATCTGAGCTGGAAAATAAGAAAAGAAAATGTAATGTGTTATTTCTTTTTCTATCGCATTGTAACAAAAAATGGCTTTCTCATACAAATTGTCTGATCGAGGCGGGAAACTAAGAAAATATTATCTTTTCCTGAAATAATTTATTGGTGAAATTTGTTCAGTTTCGTTGACTGAGGAACCCCTATCAGTTTGTGTAAACCAAGGTTTGCGCAACGTCGCAAAAACGAGCGGGATTAAGAGCGATCTTTTTTCTTGACTGACCATCAAATGTTTCAGCCTAAATAACGGCATAATATAATAAGAACCGTTTATACTTTCATTATTGTTATAAATATTTAAACCTACACAAAAAATAGATTAGTATAAATAGATTCGTAAACACAATGTAGCTTATTTACGGTGCGAACCTATGAATGAAATTATTTTAAAACTAGTCCCTGAATCAAATATTTGTGAACCTGAATCTTTGCCAAGATGTCGTCAATGGAGGTGTGATTGTGATCAGAAGAACTATGACGCACTATACAGTCTTACAATCATAACACGTGATTATTATCTATATTTACAACCATAATTATTACAGGTAAATAAATACATGTGGCTTTATTATTATTTTTCTTGCAACTGAGCACGTGCAACAAACGTCGCCAGAATTTTAATTTGTAAGATTTTGGCTGTCGCGACTTCAGCCTGCATAGTCCTAATCAAACTGAGAACCTATAGAAGAAGTCAGCAGTAAAAAAGAAAATTATACCATGATGGAGTAATAAAATACACTATGTAAGTAAAAATTATACATACATACATACAATCACGCCTTTTTCCCTATTGGGGTAGGCAGAGCAAAAACGACCTAAATAAAGGTCATTCCGCCACGTCTGACAAGTTTGAGGGTTGTTATACAGGTGATTATGTATATTGCTATAGTGCATATTGCAATACACTGAAACCCTCGATTCCCTTAGCTGATTTTTACAGCATGCACGGGAGGAGATGCAGCTGGCACATTCTATGTTTTTCTATCACTCCCAGTCCAGCATGGAAGTTTTTTTCTATCACTCCCAGTCCAGCATGGAAGTTACAAATTATATTTAGACCCAAAAAAGAAGGTGATCTACCTCAAGTACCTGAAAGGGTGATGTAGTTGAGATCCCGGTAGTCCATCAGGTTGAAGTGCGTGAGGAGTTGCGCCACCACACCAGAAATAAACCGTCCAGCCAGCGCCGCGATACGCGTGTAGGAGGAAACGCGAGGATACTTCTCTGAATCGACCTGAAATAAAAAAAACGCAATACGCTATTTGACTACTAGTCAACAGCAACTATTAATGAAATGTCAAAATCGATTTTTTGTATTAAAATACTGGGTTATGACGTCACACACAAGTAAATGTTGACTACTCAAATATATACTCTATATTTTTAACTCGATTATTAAATCGAAATGTATATTTTTTTTTAAATGATGAATGAGATCCACAGTATTTTAGCCATCAGTTTTAAGGTATAAACGTTTTGATTTTTTTATCAACCCAGTCAACATGCCTATTCAAATCGCTGAATCATCGCATCATTATCATTACCTACAATTTATGTATGTCCCCATCGATGGGCATGAGCCTACCCTGAATAAGGGCGATCAGGCCTTAGTCGACCGCGTGAACCTAGTACGGATTAGGCGACTTCACACACAACCTTAGAATTTGTTTGCAGGTGTGTGCAGGTTTCCTCCCTCTTCACCGTAAAAGCGTCGGCTAAGTAATCCTTCAGAAAGTTGATGCATATTCATATTGTTAATCCAGGGAATGAGCAGGATTTTTGTCAAGCTTGTATTACGTATGGAATAAAATTTGGTAATTCGAGATCTACACCTTTCCAATCGACCAGTGTTTAGGGCTGGCTGAATGATCCCTAAAGCGATGATGACCAAGGGGCGCGTAGGTCACCTTCCCACTGGAGTTCAACGCCAAACAGCTTACTGTATTTTGCCTTTAGGCTTCTGCACAGTCCTAGCTAGTCTAGACTTAGAGTAGATTAGTTGTAGAGTCAAGAGAGTAGAACGGAGACCCATAATAAAGCTGATCATAATGATGATCTTTCATGGATAGCTGAATCTAAGAGAAATGAAACATACCTTTGCATACATATACGTCAAATACGCAACTTCAGTAGCGATGTACGTCCCGTAGAAGAACTGGCTGACTTGAAGCCATTCCAAACTCGTGGTCCACAGCAGTATGCAGTACACTGCAATACCACTTAATCCTGGAATTAAGAATAACAAGACAATTTCAGTTTTTGTGAATTTTAATACTAATAGTTGATGAGTCCATATGGTAAAGAATAAAATTAAGCTTTACATACATACATATAATCACGCCTATATCCCTAATGGGGTAGGCAGAGCGTAAACGACCTAAACAAAGGTCGTTCCACCACATCTGACAAGTTTTGAGGGTAATTCAAAATAGATCTGTATATTGCTATAGTGACAGGTTGTCAGCCCATCGCCTAAATTGCAATACATTAAAACCCTTGAATCCCTTAGCTGGTTTTTATAGCATGCCGGGAGGAGATGCAGCTGGCACATTCTATGTTTTTCTATCACAACCAGTCCAGCATGGAAGATAATGAAAAGTATGTTTTAGAAATTTAACAACGATAGGAATCATAGATCATATTGCTGAATCAATTAATCAATCAATGATGATCATAACCATGACCTGTTCTAATTGAAACATGATGTGTGATTTAGCAGTGCCTGCAAATGTCTATCTCTTGAAGAATATTATGTAACTCCCGTGACATAATCAGTTTTCCCGTGGGAATCAGATATTATATACAGCAGTAAAAAGTGGCCTATGTTACTGAAGGTAAATGTAGCTTTCTAATGGTGAACGAATTTTTGAAATTGTACTGGTAGTTTTTGTTAACTTCCTGTGATTATTACATAGAAAGATCCAAATCTTTCCTCTTTATGATATTAGTCTAGAAATAGATAGCTGTACAATTACCATTACTGTAACTATACCATTACAGTTCATTAAATCAAATTTAAATGCATAGATGTAAAATTATAAACTACTATCCCATGATAGCAAGATACAATTGTTTCAG
Organism: Scrobipalpa atriplicella; assembly: GCA_029255725.1. Taxonomy (NCBI): domain Eukaryota; kingdom Metazoa; phylum Arthropoda; class Insecta; order Lepidoptera; family Gelechiidae; genus Scrobipalpa; species Scrobipalpa atriplicella. The sequence goes on along the minus strand of JARACY010003102.1, from coordinate 28,953 downwards.
TGATAAAATGAATATCAAACAACAGATAAGAATACCAAGAGCTAATCCAGTTTATCTTGTGCATTATTCAAATCTCAAAAACATAAAGTCTGATAAATGTCTGTTTAATGGTTCAGTAAAGACAACTAAATTGTATTTGATAAAAATAAACGAATACCAACACAGTGGTAAATTGATTTTATGGGGTGATAATTTTAACTTTTAAATAGATTTTTGATGCAAACACTTGTACATGCAAAGGTTTGTTTGTCTTTCTTTATATGAATGAATACTTATCAATAAAGACAAATAAAATGGTAGGTTGGAAACTTGATGAAAAACTTAAATTACCTGAGAGTATGATCACAGGCTTGAACCGCAGGAAGTCGGTGATCAGGAAAATTACGACCAGCTGCGCCAAGTATGAGTATGTGCCAACTGGGTACACATCCCTGTTCAGCTGCTCCTCAGTAACATTCCTCCAGTCTCCAGCCAGGAACTCGGTCACAAACGGCTCCGACGGCCGGATCTCGCGCAGTGTGCCAAACATGCACAGCACGAGGGTCACTTTGATCCAATCTTGCATTTTCACCATCAAGTTATGTCACGAAACATGAAATTGGGCGATACGTAGCGAGGCGACTTCGCCTTTGAGCGCGACGGAGTGAGGCAGGCCCGCCGTGTGCGTCGACTGCCGCGCGGTAAAGAGGCTATAGTATGCCATTCGCACGACATTGGACCGGCAAAACCTGCTTACGTAAGAAGTAAATAGAAGATCATGCAAAACATAACCTTAAATAGTTCTTAGCCCTTAGACGCTCAAAATCACTTACAACATTTGATTCTGTAAACAGAAGGTGGTTCTCTAATCCAAACTAATTAGAACCAACCTACTGGTTTTATTCACAGTTTTTTATCTTCAATAACAAATTCACAATTTTCACGAGAAACCACGAGAAACCGCAATTTTTTTTTTCTTTTTATTATGGCCACAGAGTACTATTATGGCTTGGCAATGGCAACTAGTATCAATGTGAACACCACCTTTGACGCGCTTTCCGAAGAACTTCGGTCGAGAGTGTAGTGGGCGCTCGACATGAAACGTGTATCCGAGTTTTTGTTTTGACAGCGGTCAGCTGATTGTGTGTGACAGAGGATTTATTTGTGATTTGTGTCGTGTTCGCGTTGTTATTGTAGCAAAAAAATTGTATTTCCTTTTAAAAAGCTGTTGTTTTGTGCATTTTCGATGTAAATATGAAATCAGAGACCCGTGGCACAGTGTGGAAGTGTTCGACTTGTGATAAAGAGTTTAAATACGAGAGTGAGAGGCGCAGACACGAACAAAGTCATGTCCCACAATTCGAGTGTAAAGTTTGTTCGAAAACATTTAGTTTCGTGTGAGTCAACTTTCTTAATCAACTATGTTTTCCTATTTCTACCTAAAAATTCAACAGATCTTGTAGATTTCCTGCAAAATGTTATGTATTATTATATATTCAGTGGCATTACGTAGAACATTCATTCACTTTTCTATTGCTTATTCAAATGTAAGCAAAGCAATACTGTAGGTGTAATTAGCATGATGTATATAAATATAAAATATCATTATCATTGTTTAACAGCACTCGAGGCGTAGCGATAAAACTGTTGCACACTTAGAATAAAGAGATAATAAAAAGATTTCTTTATAATAAAAACAAAGGATTTTACGATTTCAGCTCTGCCCTACGTCGTCACGAGAAGCAACATGAGCGATCAGAAAGTGTGCAGTGCAGTAAATGTGGGGGACAGTTTAAGGATGAAACATTGCTCAAAAGGCACATACAGTATGCACATAAAGGTATGTGCTGTGTTAAGTAGAAATATGTTCCTACAATATACTGCCAAAATAAACTTTTGAACAATATGTAGGTACATTTTTTTAAAACTTTGTCTGCTTATGTTCTTATTTGTTATTATTATTAAGTATGTAAATTAAATTGTTTGTAAAGCATTAGCAATTTGTAGATGTTGTATCTAAAAACTGCTTGCTTTTTTAATTTTTTCCTAATTCATAATGATTTTAAATATAAAAAAAAAGGTATTTATTATAATTTATGCATTAAGTTATTGATATAAAATATGTGTATAAATTAGGAAAATTATATTTCAGGGACATATCAGTGCAAAAAATGTAGTTCAATATTCAACAGTGAAATAGCTCTCGGACTGCACATGAAAACTCACAAGCCGGAGTCAGAGAGGAAGTTCCACTGTAGCTATGACGGCTGCCGCAAGTCATTCAACTTTGCACATCATTTGAAACACCATGAACTAACACATACAAATGACAAGCCTCATGAGTGTATGGACTGTGGAAAACGTAAGTAGACTATTTAATACAAGCCAGAGTCCGAGAGGAAGTTCCACTGGTAGCTATGATGGCTGCTGCAAATCATTCAACTTTGCACATCATTTGAAACACCATGAACTAACACATACAAATGACAAGCCTCATGAGTGTATGGAGTGTGGAAAACGTAAGTAGACTATTTAATACAAGCCAGAGTCCGAGAGGAAGTTCCACTGGTAGCTATGACGGCTGCTGCAAGTCATTCAACTTTGCACATCATTTGAAACACCATGAACTAACACATACAAATGACAAGCCTCATGAGTGTATGGAGTGTGGAAAACGTAAGTAGACTATTTAAACAAGCCAGAGTCAGAGAGGAAGTCCCACTGGTAGCTATGACGGCTGCTGCAAGTCATTCAACTTTGCACATCATTTGAAACACCATGAACTAACACATACAAATGACAAGCCTCATGAGTGTATGGAGTGTGGAAAACGTAAGTAGACTATTTAATACAAGCCAGAGTCCGAGAGGAAGTTCCACTGGTAGCTATGACGGCTGCTGCATGTCATTCAACTTTGCACATCATTTGAAACACTATCAACTAACACATATGAATGACAAGCCTCATGACTGTACGGAGTGTGAAAAACGTAGGTAATTAAAAGCCTGACCGGTGATTAAAAAGACCCTGCCATAGAGGTACCCTAGAGAAGGGTTTATAGGGCTATAATACCAAAAATAGCAGACCAAACTTAAGTTAGGGTGTGAATGTTAGGTTCACTTTCACAGCAATTTTTCACCTTCTGTATAAAATTATTGTATTTATACTGTAGCTCAATGTAAAATCTAGAGATTAGATTATAGGTAAAGTAAAAAAATCTGGTCAGCTGTAAGAAACTCTTTAGATATAAGCAGTGCCTGTGGTGTCTTAATTCTGCATGTAATACCTATTATATTACTCCATGGTAATATAATGGTAATATCCTGTGTAACCTTCACACTTTTAAATTATTTATTTGGCCAAATTCTGGGTTGCAATAGTGTAGTGTCTTCCATAGACATACTAGAAGAAGAAAACTAAAAATTCTGTGAATTAGCTGATGATTTCATATTGTATCTCTTACTTGTTTTAGGTTTCATTCAGCTCCATCACTTGAAGATTCACCAGAGAGCCCACAAGCCTGATAGCTGGCTTACCTGTCCTGTGTTGAACTGCTACAAGGAATTCACTAATGAATATGCTCTAAGAAGACATATTGCCACTCACAGTAAGTTAACAATGTTTAAAAATATGTGACAACATTTTTGTTAGTACCACTTTTATGGCCTTCTATACTTATTTTAAATACCTACACTTAATACTCACATAATGGGAATTCATGTACGTATTACTTAGGTCCTACCTAATATTTTTATCTGTGCTTAAAAGTCTCAGTAGTGGCAGCAAGCAGCTACATAGATGATGATATTAAATGAGTGAGGTAGGGAAAAATATGAGTCTCATTTTGTACATAGCACATCCATCTATTTATCATGCTCTCCATGCTCATGGACTTCTATAAAGGAAACATTTTTATTTATTTTATTTAATGTGTGGTGTGGTTTGTGTACAGTACTTTTTTTACACCCTGTATAAAGTTCTTGTAATAATACATATATTTGTTTTACTGCATCATATTTATCATTTGCTTTGATTATGACAATCTTTCAAAGGCGTATCATTTTCAGAAAGCAAGAATGAAAATTCTTCAAAATCGTCTGCAAAAGTAACAACTAAAACTGGAAGCTTTATAGGTAAGTAAAATATTGATAAAACATTTGGATTTTATGCTTTCAAAAAGTATAACATTAATGTTTTTTTTCCAGAACTCAAACCTCTCAAAACGCGGCGGCGTCATTCTTTTGAAGATACAAGAGATATTACTAAAGAAATTTTAAATCTATCTGTAAGTTCTTCATCTGAAATGAAACAAGAATGTTCTTATTCTGAAAAGCAATGCGTTGATTCCACTGAAATTTTGACTAAATTACCCGACAGTGATGCTGTAAGTATTGAACATGATAATGACAATGAAGACTTGGCTACAAAAGATAATTTTGAAGAGTTTGATACCGAAGGGGTTGCTGTAGATGAAAATGTTGACATTGATGATATTGATTTGTCTGTAAGCAACTGTAAATCTGTATTAGGTAAATGTATAGAAACTGGAGATTCAGAACCAAATGAAAATTGTTTGTGCGCTAAATTGACGATTGCAGAAAATGCTGATGACTTGCATGAAGCTAATATAACGAAGACTGATAACAATGTTCAAGTGCATCTCATGGATGACTTGAGATGTATTGAAAAAAGACGTAACGACATGAACGCTTGTGAAACCTGTGAGTGTGCTAGCATATGCGGAATAAGGGATAAAGCTGCTGTAGCTGCAGATTTTATTGAATTTGAAACTAGAAATGATACGGTCATCAAAATAAAGGATTCTTTTGACATGGATTTTGAAATAATAAACAATGCAAATGATGAAATACTTGAAAATAAGTTTAGATCAAAAATTAAGGTTGATATGATGAATAGTTGTAAAGATATATTAGGTAATTGTATTGTGAGTGGCAATGGAACTATTGGGGAAGGTTGCTTATGTGCTAGGATGACTGCTGATGATCAGCAAATTATTGCCCAAGAGATCGAGGATCTAACGCCATGTCCAAAACAACAAGTAATGAAACTGTGATAATATTAAATACTTTGTGGAGTAGGTACTTATTGCATATTCATTCATATAGTTATTAGTTTGTACTTAAGTTCGTACTTGTTTCGTTTACATTTTGTTTGTATTTGTCTTACCATGGTAGTACTTAAGTTTCGTAAGTCTGATTTATTACTACTATAATTATAGGAACTTACTTAAATAAAAGAGAAAAATTGTTTTATTAACTTTAAATTTATTTACAACGTAATTCTTTACAATTTCAACCATATTATACAAAATATAATCTTAGTTAACAAGGACTTCTATCATTATTATTTTACAATCAGACATCACTTCTGCTATCACTAAAGTTAAAAATATTAATACGAAATGGAATGTATTTATCTATATGCATTAACATTATCACATACGGCATGGCAGAAAACGACGTTTTTCATCTTAAGAAATAAAATTTCTGTATGTAAACACAATTTACATGTTTTATTTTTATAATAATCGTGAGAAGTGTCTAATTCGGATTTAGTAATTTGGATAATAATAATCCTAACACATATTTATCTATTGGTAACAATTTTTGAAGAAGGGAAACTGAAGGATCGCTCGTTTTAACGATGGCCCGTGGTAGCGATGTATTTTGGATATAGTAGGTTACTTACGCTTTACATACTCGTAGTAAATAAATAATCTAAAATTCTCAAGATGATGACTCTTCTATAGTTTGACTAGTCTAATAAGTTTTTGTTGTAAATTATTCTGCTGCATTTTGTGAACCGCACTATACATTTGTAGTTGACAATAACATTGCATTCATACATCATTGTGTAAAATAAAATTAGTGTTACGTGATAAATTGTTCGACAGCATCACAGGAAATAAAACAGAAATATACAAAACTTAATTGTAAGTGAACTAAGTAAGCACGCACTACGCTTCATTAGAATCCAACTTGATCGCATCTATTGTCCTTCTATCACTTTTTTTTGGCGAATCACTTATATCGTTAAGTTTGTGGATATCTCCATCATTAAAACTTTTTTTTAAAGTTTCTTTTTCTTCGCGTCTCTCTTCTTCAATAGGAACCACGCTAAGATATTCGTTTTCTTCAAGTGATGTTTTTGTAACAGGCGCTGCTGTTTCTAGCTCCACGGAGGCATACGATTCAGGCATTTCCGTCGTTTCTCTTTTAATGTCTAAATCATCAGTATCTTGTAAAAATGTTGGGAGATTTTGCTCTACTGCTTCGTTTTTACTATTTCTTCTTTCTGTATCAGGAACATTTGTATCAACTTCAGGTGAGTTGTAATTTTCATTATTCAATTCATTAAAATCATCCGCGTTACTTCTGGATCCCTGTTCCTGAGTTTTCTCTATAGTTCCAGGAGTTTTATTGTTAGACATTATTGAAGTACCCTGTTCATCGATGTTGTCATTTTGAGTCTCGTTGACGTTAGCTGTATCGATAATATCATGTCCTTCTTGAAGTTTCCTTACAAGATTTTTGTTATTTTCAACTTCGGGTAAGAATGGGTTCATTTCTGTTTCATGATCTTCATATTCCGAAGAGTGGGCATTTGATTTGGATGTATCTGAATCATTACGTCCAGGAACTTCATAAATAGTAACATTTAGGTTGTTGACTTGCGACTCCGTTTTATCTTGATTTTCTGTAGGGATGTCTTTTAATGATTCTTCAGTATTGTTTGTTTTGCTGTTTATGAGTTCAGTTGAACTATTTTGACTAGAGGTGTCATTTTGTGGAACTTGGACCTGTTCTTCTTCTTTTTCCCAAACCGGAGCGGGTTCTTCTCTAATTTTGTCTACCGATTTATAGATATACTGACTTATTGTTGTACTTTCTACATGCTTATTTGCATCGCTGTGATCTTCAACCATAGATGAATTGGATGAAGGTACTGAATTCAGTGTTACAACTCTGACAGTGTCTGAGGGCTTTTCAAGGCTAATCACTGTTACATTTTCAGAAGAAATTGGGTTTTCAGTTGCATTTAAAGCTATGTTCATGCCTGTATCAGCTGTTCCAGTTTCATTACCCTTAACTTTTACTTGTGCATTATTTAAAACAGGAGTTTCTTTAACTGAATTAACCCTCTTCACCCGAGAATCTTCGCTATCATAATCATTGTGCACCATTCCATAAAATGGTACTTCTTGTTCTGGACTTTTTGATGGACTTATATTTAAATATTCTGGCTCGAAATCATCTTTTGTGTACCCTTTGTTCATTATTTCTTCTATTTTCGTCAATGGTTGTTCTGTAGTCGTATGTTTATTTTTATTTGAATCTATAATCATGTCAGTATAGTTGATTTCTGAAACAGTTTCGGATAACCAATCTGATGGCGTAGTAGTATTTATTGCTTCAGTAGTAGTTTCTATGGTAGCGTTTTTTGTGACTTCAGTACCTTCTATCGATTTGGAAGAACGATTGAAAAATGTATTTATAACATCAAATGTTATCTCAGTTACTTCGGTGGTCCTTTTTTCGGTAGTTGTGGTAGTTGTTGGTTCTGTTGGTTTTGTTTGATTTTCTAAAAACTCCATGATACCCTGTACACTATTTGGTTTGTATTCTTTACTTATAGAGTACTCTGTGGATGAAGTTGTTTCGGCAGCCATAGTAGTTTCTTGCACTGGTGGCATTTCTGTGGTAGTGTTCAATAATGTAGCCTCGTCAATTACCGAGTTGAGGGCTTTATCAAAAGTTGACTCTACTTTTGTTTCATTCTTTCCATCTGTTTTATTTTCGGCATCAATTGCATTAGAGTTACTTATGTTTGTCATATCAATATCAAATACAGTGTTTGTTGACATATTTATGTTACTTGTATTTGTTCTTATTATATTATAAGTACGTCTTATTTCTTCTGGATCGAAACTAAGTGCAGACTCTGTTGTAGCTGTATGTTTAACATCACTTCCTTCTGTCGGGCTCAAGCTCCGATTCTCATTCATATTTTCAAGCTCTTTGTTTTCCATATGGTTCACATAAAGACCTTTATGCTGCTTAGTTATTAGGTCAAATGAAATTTCTTCATCTGGATCAACAATTCTACTTGTAGCAGGAGTGTCGATTTTAGTCGTTGTAGTTTCACTTTGTATTATTGACTGCTGTTCGTTGTCAATTTTCGAACTTTCATTACGATATTCCAAGATATTTTTAGCGGTCGGTTCTTGATAGTTGTTTTCAAAAGTATGCGTTTCTTCAGTACTATCACTCAAGAAGGTGTGGAGTGGTGTTTTTTCTTCATTACTGGGACGTTCATAAATAGAAAATACATCAGGCCTGATTTCTTCCGGTTCATTTTTTGCATTTTCATTTATCATTGTGGAAGGTACAGTAGTTGTGTCGTCCAGAACTTTAGATAGTTTTAAGTTTAAGTTATTCATTAGGGAAGTTTCTTGGTTCATTTTTATTTTATTTAGTTCTGTTGTTGTAGCAGGTTCAAGTTCTACTTCAGGTTCAGTATTCGTACTAATTTTGGGGTTTTGCTCAATTTCAGTCATAAGATTATCTCTTTCTGTATCATGCTTGTATTCCCACAAGGGTTGTTTGGCGGCCATCTTTGGTTCCGAAGTCGCACCATGTGAAAGCATATTAAACTGCTGGTTGGTCAAGGTAATTTCGGAGTTCGGGTTAGATTTTGGTTCCGCAGTAGGTTCAGATTCTGTAACAGGCCGAGGTTCAGCGCTGGGTTCCGGTTGGGCGGTAGGGTTTGGCTCAGCAGCAGGTTCTGGTTTGGGTTGGGGCTCAGTGGTGGATTCTGGCTCGGCTGTGGGTTCAAGTTTCTCTTCACTACTTGCTTCGCGAGATGCAGGTTCAATGATCTCTTGAACTTTAGGTTCTGGTGCTGATGTAGTTTTGACTTCAGCATACGAGTTAAGTTCTGGTTCGAGTTCGGCTGCGGGCTCTGCTTTAGTGGTTGGTTCTGGCTGGGGCGCGTTTGTAGGCTCTGGAGCAGTGGTTGGCTCTTGTTCTGACTTAGCGTTCGGTTCTGGCTCGCCAGTTGGTTCAGGTTCGGGCTCAGCAGTTGGCTCAGGTTCTGGCTTAGGTTGTCCGGTAGGTTCCGGTTCGGGCTGCGATTTTGGTTTCGCGTCTAGTTTGTCTGGAGTATCTGAACTGGGTTCGGGTTGTGTAGTAGGCTCGGGCTCAGGCTCAACATTCGGCTCAAGCTCAGCAGTCGGCTCAGGCTCTGCAATCGGCTCAGGTTCAGGTTCAGCTGTTGTTTCGGGTTTGAGATCTTCGCTAGGGTTACCAAACACATGCGAGTGTTTAAACTCAGCGTCTGCATTAGTGGTTGTCTCTGCCACTACCTCTACAGAACTTTTCCAATCGAAATTATTTCTTGCTTTTTCTTCTATTGGCGTCTGCTTTGTTGTGCTTCCTTCACTGCCTATATCTAGAACTCTGAACTCCTTTTGTTTTGTTTCTTCGGTCGGTTTTGGTGAATTTGGGTTCATTTGGCTTTCGAGTATCGACATGCACTTCTTTGAGTTGACCATGTCAAGGATTTGTCCTCGTGGGCATGTGCACATGAAATCGAGGGTGGTTTCATCAAACGCACAACCATATTCACAATCGTTCTTGTTTAAGTGGCAAAGATCAAGAACCTGTCTCGTGGACATTTTGTCTTCAGCGATGTGGTACACGCTTATCATGCGACCGTTCCTGTCGAGGTAGTTGTCGAGGGCCATCTTCAGTGAATTTGCGGTGAGGAGTTCATCAGATACCTCGGAACTGGTCTTTGTTGTCCAGTGGATCCTGTAGGTCACTATGAGTGATCCCGGCCTGAAACATAAAAAATCACGCGTCAGATTCAGCAGTTTAAAAATAAAACATACATAAAATTACGTTTATCACGGGTCGGGGTCGGCAGAGTGTCTAAGGATGAATTAACTTGTTAGTTAAAAACTGGAAAAATATTTAAGGGATATTTCAGATAAGGTTTAATATTCCTCTAGCATGACTAGCTGGCATAGCCCATACCATAGTCTAAATTAGGTACCTAACCTAGGTACACAGGAACGTGGCTTTTACAGTATGTTCAGGAAGAAAATCAACGGATGCATTCTATGTTACTTCCAGTTCAGCATGGCAGCATTAACAAATACACACCTGACAGCAATAACTTCTACGTTGATCTTGTTGTTGATATTGTCGAGCATGACTCTGTCGAACAGCGCTTTTTTCATTGCGTTGCCGAAGTTGTTGTTGAACTCCCTGAACTCTTCGTTCTCAGGATCGTTCAGCTCTTCAGAATACTCCTCGTTGTCGATCTTCAGTTCGCCTTCCAATGTTCTTGGCACTGGAAAAGAAAAGTTTAGAGAGTTAAACTAGGTGAAATTTAACATCTTTTATTAAAATTTAGTTAGTTAATTTATTATGTTCTACTGGTTATCCACTGGTAACTGTCTTTTTCACGATTGCTATTGGATAGCAGGTACCTGTTTCGGCCGTTTCTTTCGGAGCCGGTTCTGCCTGCCGCGGGGGTAGTTTCTGCTTCATGGTCGGTGTGGTCGAGACCGGTATGATCTGGATTAGCTGGTTCATCCTCATGGACACCCGCATGTGAGCATCGTTTATAAATAGTAAATTATTGGCCAAACTTACCATAAATAGTGATATCGTCATTTTCATCAGACATTGGTACATCGTGGGCGTGGGTCAATCTTATTTTCGGAGCCGGTTCTGGAGCGGGGATAGTTTCAGTAATATGGTCGGTGTGGTCATAACCGGTATGATCCGGATTAGCTGGTTCATTCTCATGGTCGTGATGGCTGTGGTTATGTGAGCTTCGTTCATAAATAGTAATTTATTGGCCAAACTTACCATACATAGTGACATCACCGCTCTCATCAGACATTGGCAGTTCGTGGGTCAATCTCGTAGTCGTAGGCGTCTCGGCAGTTTCTTTCGGAGCCGGTTCCGGCGCGGGGGTAGTTTCTGAAGCATCATGATCATCGTGTTCGTGACCGGTGTGATTCGGATCAGCTGGATCCTCATGGTCGAGATGGCTGTGGTCGTGTAAGCTATGGTCGTGGTCGTGGCTGCCGAGGCCGCCGAATGCTCTGGCTGATGATACTGATGAAGAGTTGTATTGGTCCAGCGGTGTTGGCGCGCTCGAGAACAGGACTCCAGCTGGAATTGGAAAATAAATGTGTTACGTTTGTTTCGTAATATTATAACTACGAAAACTGCAAGGATTGAAAATAGTACCTAACACTTATCGCAAAATGTTTGTTACAATGGTAGCAATTCGTATAATAGTTGCAAAAATAAGTCTATGCCTGTAAATTTCCATCATGACAGAATAGAAAGGGACGGCAATAATCTTAGTCAATCAACGAATCGATAGAAATATTAATGTTGCTCTGTATGTCTAACAAATACCTACATTAGTTGTAGTGAAACTCTGGGATCCCTTCATTAGGTTTTTTTTGAAGTCCTTAGTTCAGCACTCTTCGTTCAAATATACAAAAACCTCAATCTACTTACTAGCCGCTAAAACGATGAGAACGATGAATGCAGCCGTGAGGAGGCCCAGCAGCATCAAACGATTGCAAAGCAACCGCTTGCAGCCTCCCTTCACCTTCCCACCACGCTCGTCTGTCACTTCTGACTTCATTCTACTGACTAGCTGCTAGAGCAAACTGCGACGCAAAAAGATCTCATTGCCAGAACAAAACGCAGCGTCAGCGACTGCACTAGCCACATGCGATATAAACATATAGCGCGACGCTGTCGGGCAATATGAAACCGCCGGCACCGGTCAGCAATTTTGCGAGTCGAGCAACTATAATATAATTGATGAACAGCGGGTCGACGACCTCACAGCTGACAAGGACGCGTCGTCAGCACTCTACAGCCTCCACCGTCCTGTCACGAACGCTGCATTCTGATGCTGCTCCTTTTACACCACGGAGGAAAAAAAACTTTCAACCGTATGTCTTAAAGCAGCAGCAGACAGTTATAGATACACAAAAAAGAAAGCAGACGTCTACTCACTGGCTGCTAGGACGATGAGTGCGATGATGGCAGCAGCGACGAGGGCCAGCAGGGTCCAGCAAAGTGGTCGCTTGCAGCCTCCCTTCTCGCCGCGCTTGTCTGCAGTCACGTATAACTTCTCGCCCCTGAAACAAAGACAATGAAAATATGTAGAATATGTATGATCTGTAAACAGTTGGCCAACATGCATGAACCCCCCACATCTTGGAGACAGTGACAGCCCAAAAGTAGTAGGTACCTATTTGCAAAACTCGCTATTTGGTTTTATGATACACGTCGAATTCTATTTACTCATTCCACTAATATAGTTAAAATTCACTGCATGCTATTTACTGCAAACCTTGCTTTGCTGTGCTGTGTGGTAAATAACAAAGGCTACGAAACAAAGACGCGACGCCGTGCCGCCGCCATTTTAACGGTTTTTGGAATTGCATTTTTAATCCATAAACACTGCTTTTATGCCCAAAACGCATCAAATTATCCAACGTAGGAAACAGATTACCTACCAGCTTAGGATGGCATATAATCACAAAACTGAAAGCACGTTAAAATAACGTAACGTTCAAAATTTCAAACAAAAGCACGATACGCACGATTCCACATCTTCTTCCGACTGCTCGTTATTGCCGAGCAGGTTGTGGGCCTCCTCTGCTCTTTCCTGGGTGTTCTGAAGAAGGCTCTGAGCCTCCTGTTCTGGTTCCATCCTCGGACCTGATCACCTGACCTGACCGTACGCGTGCGTGCTTACTAAGAACTGGCCGGTAAGAGACAACGGACGGATCCAAATACAGAACTACCCTTTTTAAATTTAGAATTTTTTACTTAATAGTAAAGGTTCTGCCACACTGTTGCGATGATTGTGATTTATGATTATTTACGATGAATTATGATGGCATTTTATTTTATAATTTGCTGTTTTGTCTAGGTATAAATGCGATATATTCTTCGGAACTAATTTCTTAGGCGCAAAGTCTAAATACGACCATAAATAGGTTTTTAGTTTTTCCTATAGTGATTGTTGTTTGAAATACAGGTGAGCGCGAAGCATTCAGGCGCACGTGGTTGGAATGGAACGCATAATATTCACCGAGACTAACACACATCGCATTGTATTCCTGCGCCTATTGTAAAACGAACTATACACAAGTCCATTTTCTCCAACCAATGCATTGAATAAAATAATACCTTCATTCATACCAAATTTTTCAGGTTCATGTGACAATTTTACTTTAGGTATAATGTACAGCTAGGTAAATGTACAGCTAAGTAGCATTGGTGGTGGATAACATTCGTAGTATAATTTGGTTGCCTTCTTTATAAAAATATAACAACACCACCGCATGGTGCCAAATACCTACATAGTACTTGGTTAGATTTGGTTTCTAACTCAATGAGCAATCATTTTCGTTCTCAGTTATTCTGTGGTCATTCTTTGCAAAATGTCCGCAAATGTTACAGAAGCAATAAAATCAAAATATAAGACAACTAGGAAGTCGCAGCGTTATTAATCTGGGTTGACATGCCTTCCTGTATTACCAGGCGCGCAGCAATGGCAAGAGTAAGGAAACCGCGGCGTGTCAGGCAGTCAGGCCACAGCCAGGTATTACCTACAGCTACAGTGACAAAGATTTAAATGAACGTAGGCGGGGGCGCTGGTATACAAGGAGAACTGTCAAAAATGGCTTCGTGCTATGGCGGCGGCGTTAGTTCGTTTTTTCGCCACGTACATTTATAGCCTGAACGTACTGGCAGCGTCAAGGCGAGGTCGATGCCCTTGCTTTGTTCCTGCACCAGCGCAGCCCCCTCCGCCCTCCTGCCTCCCCGGTGTAACATACCGGTGGAACAATACCGTCCGCTCCTAGGGAGGTCGGGAGTTCGTATTTGTTGTTAAATATCTGATACTAGGATCTTTTAATAATGATCAAGTTGAACAGGTCTTAAGCACAGTTACCTGCAGGTTGCAGGTGAATTCCGGCTGCCACATGCTACTGCACTCACTGATTTGCTAATGACTTTAGTCGTTAAACTGTATAAAATTTAATTCGATTGATTAATCAAAATGATCAACACATAATCAAGAAAACAAAAACCTCTGTACAGTGAGTTAGAGAATCCACCTTTATAGTCGTCAAGTCCCTCAGTTTGTTCAGATTTTCCCTTCGGGTATTAAGTTTGATCGTGTACCTATCCTATTGGTTGTTAAATGAGCATGAACAACCCTAGGCTATGCGACGTGACCTCGCATTTAGCAGCGCTCTGCTCCGTCAGTGCCACACATTTGCCAAGTCACACTCACAGCCTCGCAAGAATGTGAAAAGTGAAACCTGTGTAAAGCCCTGAATATGACCATTATGTGACCGACCAAAAGAATGTTCACTGTTTGACTGTTTGGTTAGATTTGAGAGAAACCACGCTGTTAACTGCTTCGAACAAGCTTCAAATTCAAAACAGTTTACTCACTCCGCTTTGAAAGGTTTTCTGCACTTTCTTTAGGTAATGGTCCATGGTACGTGGTGCTATTTTCACTTCAAATGTAAATATTTACCTGCGCAATACAGGAGAAGGTTTCTATAACTCTTCCATCCTGTGAATCTGGTTGATTGTGTTTCGTGTACATTTGATTATGCATGATAATGCTATAACAAGGTAACAAACCTTCCTTTGATCAAATTGGTTGACTTTTTTAAAAGGCGTTTCTTAATATTTGACCCCTTGTTTCTGGGAAAAGTTATTCAGTTTCATCACTAAAACATCCGCTTAATAAGTATAAAACTGATTAATGTGTATAAAACAATAAAGGTGCCTTTATCTTTACTTTAGTATGCTACACATCCAGACGCATAAATTACTGAAGAAACAGCAACAAAACAGCGGAATGTTTGTCAATAACCAGCTCTACCGCAAGTGCAACAGACAATGCCATAATTTCTTACGCATTATCCTTAAAAAGGCTCCATTGTGTTTGGGCCTATTCTGACCTAGTTTCCCACGCGTGGGCAATCGATCAAATGAACCCATTGAGCAACTATCGGATGGTATCGCGTGAATGGTTCGAAATATCACCATGTCATTCTGCTGCACGCAATGTGACAATAGAGAGCATTGTGCGTTGACATTAAAACGCTTCGGATTGCGCATAAATATACCTACTTGGATATTTTGAAGGTGTAGCTAATGAAATTAATATGAATCCAGTCAATTACTGTTACTGACGGGCGCACAAGTGTGAAAGAAGCCTTAATTTTTTGTTAGAAAATAAATAACGTCAAGGAAAATATGTTTGGTTTTATAAATTCACGTGCATGATTCCCATTGGATATGGATATCATCAGTAAAATGTGTTTTGTTCCGTAAAAGCTTTCCTGGGTCTAGAAACTGGTTCTCCCTGGGAGTCTGTCTGTAGGGGCTATAGTAATATGACTACTGACCACAACACAACAGTCGTGTGGGGTCAGTCCGATATGGCCAGTCAGTCCTCGTAAATTACAGCGCCATTTGCGTCTGCGCCTGCGCCCGGTCAAGCGCGTTCAAGGGCAACATCGCATAATACCTGGGAATCATGGAGGATTCTGAGGGAAATCGATCATATTATTTTTACTCGAGACTGCATTTGTGGTCCACTGGTTTCAGCTAACTCTGGAGTTGATTTAATGTTGAATCACTATTTTAAGTGAAAATAAAAGATTAACTACCTCTGTGGTCTAGCGGTCTGAGCCCTGGGCTCTCTATCCAGGGGTGGTGGGTTTAATTCCTTTATAATATCAATTTATCAGTTAAGAATCGCGTGATTGTCTAATGAGACAGATGATTCCGTTCTATTACAAAATACTTACAACATAACATTGTGCATAGGTACTCAGTATGCTAAAGCGTACGATGGTAGGCTAGGCAGGCAGTCGATGTAAATAAGCTGTCTTCACAAATTTCGTGGACAACAATGTAAAATAGTTTAAAAACATGTTTTCAATGTGAAAGGCACTGCCTCAAAAACTACAAGGACTTCACTTTACGCATAGGTACCACTCTTTCGTTACTCTTTTGTTTTCAGATTTTCTTTCAGTCGAAAGTTTTGTTAGTCTTGTTGAATATTCAATAATGTTTAACTACCTATACCTACTTTCTCGAGACAATACCAAACATAAAGCGTGCCGTATTCATGTTTATGTTCCTAAGGCCCGTATTAATAAACAGCACTTGAGACTGACAGCTAGTTTGAGTTCGTATCAGAAATGTCATTTCAGTACATTATGATCTGTCAAATCCATACTTAATACTGCTCTCAATCTTGAGATCGCTTTATAAATACGAGCCTAAGAAGCTAATTGAAGTTGAACTTTCGGATGGCATGTTGTGATGCAATGGGCCCGATTCGTAACCATCCCGACTTAACTAAATCTCAACTAAAATTA
Organism: Scrobipalpa atriplicella; assembly: GCA_029255725.1. Classification (NCBI taxonomy): domain Eukaryota; kingdom Metazoa; phylum Arthropoda; class Insecta; order Lepidoptera; family Gelechiidae; genus Scrobipalpa; species Scrobipalpa atriplicella. The sequence goes on along the minus strand of JARACY010003102.1, from coordinate 12,488 downwards.
TTGCCATCCCGTTCTGTTCTCTCATGATAGAAAGTGACAGGTATGGACTTATATTAGTTAAGTCGCGTATTTTGCAATCACGAATTGCTACCAATGTAGGTCTTCAAGATTTTAATGCGCATTTTAACAACTGCGTTTTGGTTATGTAAATGTAATTTTATTTTAAGCGGGGACGGATTTTTCAATTTCGTCTACTCATCGAGCCCTTTGATGACATGAGCATGAGCAGTCAGCACTGATTTGAGAAGTCACTGCCAGCTCCCAACGCCTTTTGCTCTTCTGTGGCAGTAAGTAAAACCATTTTTACCTAATAAATTCCGAGATAGCTATTTCAAGTATATTATGACACTGCACTGATATGGTCGTGACTGCAGGTGCACGTTGCTCCTGCTGTATTGCATAACTTATACCAGGTGCTGAAGAATAGTCGTGTAGTCGTGGTCACGTCACGATGGTACTCTTCCGGTATAGTGGCGACGCCAGAAAAAGAAAAGAAAACAAAGAAATGCAACCGTTTATTGAGGGAAAAGTGCAAAGTGGAGAAGCTGGAAAGCAGACCACATCACTAGGCTACGGAAACGCTATACAGAAGAAGATGTTAAAAAAATTAACTATTCTTTTCAGATAGTGTGGATCCTAATCGAATATCTATCTATACATCTTGACAGCAAATAGAACCAAAGTTATTCATGACGAGGAGTAACACAAAACAAATTGCCTTGTGGGTGGTTTGAAGTGACACAGATTGCCAAAACCCAAAACTAGCGCTGCACTAGTATAGTAACCAGCTCATTGGGTTAGACAAGCTATCAGTCTGATGTGGTTTGCTCCCGTCAGCGCAGAATGCGGTTGGTTACGCAACCGGCGCGCCGGCCGCATACGTGATCGATTGTGCTTGGTAATCGGCTTAATTTGTGACATATTTGGTAATGAAATAACTGGTGGATTTTTCAGAAAAAAATGTGAAGGGTTGCTCAACTATCATAAGATCTCATAACATAAAATTGAAAAGTACGCAATGAAAAATTCACCATGGGCAGGATATGAAGCTGCGACCTTCTGAATGCAGTTCCATAGCTCTGCCAAATGAAAATAGCACTGAGACTGTGAGTGCAAAAATACTCATAATTAATTTATCTACTCGTATCTCTTACCACTTTCCGTTCTTTTATGTTCGTTGTAGTAAAAATGTCTCCATTTTGTATTATCACTTATCAAGGTCAGTCAACCAAGAGTCCTAAGGTCCTGAGCCGACCATGAACTAAAAATAATCCTACCACACCATTTAACAATGGTTATTTATATTCACGTGAGAAGCTCTCCGAATTCCTCAAGAATACGTTATACACGATGGTGACATTTGATTCGAGTTTTACGCTTCAAGGTCTAGTGCTCTGGTGAATAGCAATAGGAGGAACTGGTTGTGACCCGCGGTGCTAAGATTATTATAAATAGGTAGAAATAGGTGCTGATCAACAGATAATAAACATCTGGACGAGATTTATATTTTTTACTAAAAAAATATAAAAATTTGCGATGGGCGATGGGTTAGCTCTTGACTCTAGTCGGGACAAATGGCCTTCGAGACTCGAGGTTGAGTCGACGATGAAGCGAACCCAACTGGAGCTCAATTAAATTGTAATTTTTTACTTAGGTACCATTTTTTTCTGTTCAGCCAAACTGGGTAAGCCTATGATGAAGTGATGCCTCAAAATGTTGTTACTGTCTATAAAAAAAACTCAAAGGTCTGTTATATAGATAGATGTTGGGTCAGATCAGAGGTCGTGCGTGAGGCAGGTTATGTGGTACTATATGGTATGGTAAGAAAAGGCCACGTCTGACTTCAAGAACAAAGATATAGCTTGACATATAATGAGAAATCTTTATGAAAAGTTCATCGTTTAATTACATCTAGAATTTATTAGTCTGTGGAGTTGTTAATTTTTTTTTAAAGACGTTACCATGTCGATCGCAAAATATCGCTGTGCTTCTAAGCCCTGTCTGTAGGTATATCAAAGTCAAAATATGATATTCAAATCGAACAAAACTAATAGCACCCCTAAAAGGTCAGTAAGTCAGTAATTCAAAAGGTAATTTCCGGTGGTATTCTAATTTGTATAATCAGTGCGGTATGCCGATCTGTCAAAGTGTGGTTGTGAGGTGGCGAAGGTTGAATGTCTCGGTTTCACTATGAAACCATCAAGGCCGGGGTATAATTATCTAACTATTGATATCTACACGTTCACTTCTTGATAGTTTTATTGTCTTTACACAGGGCTGTCGGATTTTTAAAGCTTTTTCACCATCATGCCATCAAAGATAAAACACAAAGACAAAGCAAGGGTAGAGTAGAAAGCAGTCATATGTACCAAGGATGATGCTCGGTCATTCAGTACCTATACTGGCTCCTGAAATATCTATCTTTCCAACAACAATACATATCCTACTTGATATAGATAAATATTTGTATCCATATCACAAGAGAGAATGTTAACAAAAGTTGAAAGCAGATCTTACTTATTAGAGGAAGATTACAGGGTATAAGGGACAGCGTACCAGAAACTGATAGAGGTTACTCAGTTAACGAAACTGAACGACTTTCACTAAGAAATTCTTTCAGGAAATAACAACCTCGATCAGAAAATTTGTATGGAAAGCCAAAAATGTTTTTCATTTCCTGAAAGAATTTCCTGGTGAAAGTTGTTCGGTTTCGTTGGCTGAGCAACCCCTATCAATATTCGGTACGCTGTCCCTTACACCACGAATACCAAGAATAGACGTAAGTCCACCAGCTGGTCACTCAACCCTATAGTAATTTATACTTTACTCCAAATGACTAGCATTATCCTCGAGCTAGCGGTTAAGTAAAAGGTGATTTGTATGGAATGTGGTAATGATAATGAGTCAACGGGCATTCAGCAGATAACACACGGAGCTGAGCCAAATATGATAATCAGCTGCTTTGGTCGTTTAGGTATGCTGTATTACAAATCAGGGCTTGGTATTCAGGCTTTGTTTATGTTGGGGTCTGTTTAACTTGAAGTTAAGGTAATATAAGAACCATACCGCTGAGGGACAGCTCCCCGCAAACTAATAGGTGTTGCTCTGCTCAAAAAGTTCTTTCAGGAAATGAGAAAAATAAAATGGCTTCACCATAAAAATGATCTGATCGGCGTGGTTGGTCTCGGTCATTTTCTGGGAAGTCATATTTTTTCCTTTATTGAAAGAAATCCTGGTGAAAATTGTTTAGTTTCGTTGACTGAGCAATCTTTAGCAGTTTGCGGCAAGCTGCCCCTTACACCCCGTATAGTTTTGTGCAAATGCATTTCCTTGCCAGGTTTACATTCCCAGTAAAACGAAATAACGAGCTTCCGTGCTGCCATGTTTCGCAGCGTGGGCGCAAGATAAAGCTACAATTATCGGTCAACAGTGTCTTTGAACTAAGCAGTAAGCACCCTTCCATTGAATAAGAAACAAAACAGGTTGGGAGTCAGCGTCCTATGGACGGCACAGTCCAGGGTACTGTCGGAGGCAATTAGCCGGGTAATTCGCGACGATTACCTCAACACGAGCCTTAAGGATCTCAGGAGATGGAAAGTGTTTATGTGTTGGCGTTCTGGCTTTCGTGCTACATTGCGAGCTGACAAAGATCTCGGCAGTTGACGTCGTTGATGTTCTACGCATTGTACTGCAAAACATTAAAATCGCCTTCGCTTCGTCATCTGAGAGACCTTAAGCCCGGGTTCCCACGGTGCATCTCACGCATGCACGGGTGCCGGACCCCGAATTTTTGGCCACAATTAGCGAGATAAGAGACCTTTTTGGACGCAATTTGCTGCGGTTTTTGAACGATTTATAGTGTTACAATTTTGGAGCTCTTTTACCTGAACTTTTGAATTTGTTTGGGATTTGAAGATTGTGATTGTTTACGTTTGACGACATCTAAAGTTGGTATCTAAATAAGTACTTAACTGTTTTTTTTAATCCAATGTTAGGCTTTAAATTCTCGGACAAAGAACTTCTTTACGACTTAGATCCCAATCTCAAAAGCGCCAAAAAGCGAGATGTGAGATATCCTGGAATAAACGTTGTTTATTTCGCGAAGACTCCTCCAAGCATTTAGAGGGCGGCTACTTGGAATCGGCGAGTTTTAAATTAAATTTAGAGTTTCAAGGACAGTGTCCAGTCAAATCGACGAGGACACAAAGAAGTTCCATGATTTGTGACGGTGGTGGTGACTAATTTCCATTATTCGCTTGACGGGTTTTAGTAAAACAAGGCTTTTGGAGAATGTTGATCTTTCAATGTTAAGTTCATTACTTTTTTACCTGTTTACTTTTCGATTAGTTGAAACGGTTTTGGAGTCAGTGGTTTACTGTTACAAATTAGTTCCAGTTTATTTTAACAGAAGTACTAATACTAACCGTACATACGAAGGAATTTATTAGTTGCAACCCTTTATTCAGGCCTTCAAAGAATGACATTGCTGTTCAAAATCTTATACAAATAAGACTATAAATTGTATCACAAATGTTGATCATTGTTTGTTTGAACTGAAGAGACAAACAGATGATCGGTTTGTCACCAGAGGAATCTTGTTGTTATTTATTTAGAGCAGTCGATTCTTCAGACAAGGCACGATTGTTGACAAACAGTCAGAGATATATGCTGAAAAGGAATTTAAGATATTTTTAGTCCACTAAAGTCAAGTAAATTATTCTCTTACGCTGATCCCGATGTGAATTTTATATACCTGTTAAATTATAATAAAAAGGATTTTGACCCTCCAAGACATGGACCCAATGCAATAAGGCGTCGTGGAAGACCTCGAAAGATGTGGCGCGACGAATTGAATGCATGTCAAAAAGACTGGCGAAAACTATCCCTGAACCGCGAAACGTGGAAGAGAGGCCTTTACTTTAAGACATAGACATGCTTAAATGCCTCTTTTTGAATAGTTTCGCCAGTTTAAAGCAAGTACTAACCTCATATATTTCCGATGCTCATTCACCGGAACGAAGTACTCATCGTAGGGGTTCGTCGCGTTCATGTCGACCTCAACATCCTTCTTCTTGGACCCGTTCTTGGGGGTCAAATTTATCAGTTCCAGATTCACCGCTTCCGGGGTTTTCGTCTGGGTCCCATTGGGCTGGTCTTTCGTGTGTCCGTTCTGGTGCTGTAAATAGAATAAAATTTTACAAAATTTATAACAGAAGTTGGACAGTATATTTATAGTTATATTAATATTTAAATACCAAAATGGTTGCCACTCAGCCTTTTGTCTATAGTTTTTTAGGCCCAAGACGTTGATCATCCGTGGCCACCATATCAAAGCGCTGCTTCAGAGCGCTGGCGGTCATTTTCATCTGATAAGACATATGGGGTGTAAGGGACAGCTTTTCACAAACTGATAGATAGGGGTTGCTCAGTAAACGAAATTGGACAACAATTTTGTATTTGTTCATTTCCTGAAAGAATTGCCTGTCAGTTTGCGGGAAGCTGTCCCTTACTTACTCGGTCTACTAACCTGTGAGGTGAAGGAGTCGTTGTGGTTGTGGTCCTCGTCATGCTGGTAGGCGCGGTTGTCGAAGGCTGGGGGGGTCGTGGGGGGCGGCGAGGGGGGTTTGTGCTGGGGTCGCGACGCCGTCATATCGCGCGGCGACGCCGACCGGCTGTGGCTATCCATTACGCGGGGGGCTGACGAACATCTGGAAGGAAGAGAAGGTTTGTTAGCGAGATCAGAAAAGTAGGTAAAAAGTTTTAAGTTCATACTTGAACATAACTCTGAGGCTTTTTCCCCAATGTCTTCGTAAGGATGATGGACATTTGCTCCAAGTTCCCACGATAATCATCGAGGTAAGATAATTCTTAGGTACATAATTATTGTGGCATAGAGCTAATAGCGGTTGTGTGTCTTATTTTCGAAAAGTAAAATATTTGTGCGTAACAATTTTTGCATGGTTGCGCTTTTGTCTTGCTGATGTGATCAATAAATGATCCATGGCTGGTCACTGGTCAGCAACAAAACTATTTCATATTATATAATTACTGGAACGAATGGTGCTGCAACTAAAATTGTATTTAGATGACAACTGTGATCAGATCAATTTTAGATCACAAAATTATTGGGAAAGCATGTTTTAAACAGTATATTTTAGAAATGGTTATAGGGATGCGAAAATACGCTGAAATGGTTCCAGAAATGTTGTTACAGTCCGCCGCCGCGCCGCGCTCGATTCGGTCTCGACTCAACACATTTCTTATTTTGTAGATCTTATGGACGAACTATGGACGAACACGAACTATGAACGAACCTGCCTATCACTTGCAGATATTAACAGCCAAATGGGAGAACCAAATCGGGAATATCTTGTGAAAGACATCAATCTTCCAAGACTTTAACATGCCATAAAGTTTCCATCTTCATCAAAGCGGCTTCTTGCGCCAGAGCATTGGCTGATGTTCATAGGATTCCGAGAATACCTACAAGACGAATCGCAAAAAGGTCAGGCAACGTTCAGAAGCGCAGGAGATTAAATGATAGACTAAGTTTAATTTGAAATAGTGCCTTAGGTAGAAGTAAGTAGGTCGTTTTTGCAATATGATTAAGGGTTTGAAAAGCCTTTGGTTCGAGCTAACTGTCTAGCCATAAATTTGTTTAATTAGACATGCTTATTGCGTTAAAGATTATTTCAAACGGTTCTGCTTAATGTAATGCTTTGACTGGGTTCCATTTCTTCGTCTGTGTGATTCTTTCTGTTCTTTATTTCGTTCTTTGATAATAAAGATCATCAGCATTGAATTCATAAGGTCCACATTTCAAACAGTTTTCGCTGTTTTTAAAATCGACTCTCCAAAATTTGAGCTTAATGACGATCTTGCAAACTTGTTTGTGATTTTGAATTAATTTAATTAACATTATTAAATTTTAAGGTTTTTTTAAGCTTCTCAAACCAGTCGTTTCTGGTCGCGATACCTGGTTTTCTTATGTTCGTATAATCTGTGGTCGTTGGTCGTATGGTCCCTGGCTGTCCTTAATCTCAATAAGCTCTGCGCCTGCGCGTGCGCTTACAAACGCGACGCCGAGGCGAACAACCTTTTCCCAAGTTTGCTTTGCTATAGACAACTCGTTACGTATTATTTATAGGTATATGCTCATGCTCATAGTATATTTAGCTATTTATAGGTATTTGGAAAAGTCTTAAAAAATCATGAGTTACTTTTTCGAAAGGTTGAGTTAGGATACTCATACATTAAACTTTGCCAAGCCTATAAAGTGCCTATACTGGGTGTAAGGGACAGCGTTCTGCAAACTGATAGGGCTTGCTCAGGCAACGAAACTGAACAACTATCACCATGATTTTTTTTAAGGATTGGTTGTCTGAGCAACCCCTATCAGTTTGCGGGACGCTGTCCCTTACTCCCGGTATAAAACCACGTTCATAGGAGTAGAGAGACCATATTATGCGGCAGTTTTCGATACACGTGTCAAATTTTGACTGAGGTAACTGTAGTATTACATGTCCAATCTGAAAATAATTGATGCGGAAGGTAACTCTATCTGACTGATACCACTTTGCGGCTTAACCGCAGAACCGATTTTGATGGAAATAGCCAGCGTGGTAGATTTGGGTCTAGACTAAATTACATTACCTACGTTTGTGTCCTAAGTCCAGCTGATCTCTTTTATAGTGATTTAAGATACTAGCATTGTGGTAGCCTGAAAAAATACCATTATAACATATTGTTCTAGCCAAACTTGAGACAACAATTCGTTGTCTACCACTGGGAAACGAGTCCTCCGCGTTGGAAACTTTAAGGCTGAGACTACGGGGGTGGTTTCTCTTTTCCGGTTATTTGACGTGGTTCTTGTTACATGGCTTAACATGCCCGACAAAGCACAGAACCTTGCGATGCTATGCGTTATCCTCTTATAAGCTCTATGACCAAGGAGCAGTGTAGAAATACCGCACATGCGCGCTCTGAGGAACTCGCGGCTTCTTCCTGTACCGCGAGTTCCTGACGAGGTTCCCTCCTCCTGGCATCCTGCTCTTTTCTCTCACATTTCACAGAGACAGACATATCTAACCACAAACCTTGCGATGTTGTACGTTTTCCTCTTATTGGGCTCGAGCACCAAGGAGCGCGTGTAGTAATACCGCGCATGCGCGCTCTGAGGAACACGCGGCTTCTTCCTGTACCGCGAGTTCCTGACGAGGTTCCCTCCACCTGGCATCTCGCTCTTTTCTCTCACATTTCACAGAGACAGACATATCTAACCACAAACCTTGCGATGTTGTACGTTTTCCTCTTATTGGGCTCGAGCACCAAGGAGCGCGTGTAGTAATACCGCGCATGCGCGCTCTGAGGAACACGCGGCTTCTTCCTGTACCGCGAGTTCCTGACGAGGTTCCCTCCACCTGGCATCTCGCTCTTTTCTCTTACATTTCACAGAGACAGACATATTATTTCAAACTTTTACTCGTCCACATTGTGGAGCATGGGCTGACCGCGCGCGACTAAATCTCCGATGACAAATGCACCGATGTAAACAATAATGTTGTTTTCTTTGCAACAATGACCATAGGATGCATATAAAAGTCAATACGGTTCGCGTCATGATGACGTAGGCATGATATGGCGTCTGGTAGTTCCAGTAGGAATAGCAGTAAACCAGTTCACGCAATTTTAGGTCATGAGTGCGAACAATGGCTGTGAAACTAAGGAGTTCTTGGATACATTACATTATGCCATTCACATGAATGGTGGTAACATATAATATAATATTTTGACTGTCATAAATATTTGACAATCATTTAAAAGCAATTTTTTATTTGGCAATAAATTAACAAATTGTTATGGAAAGTCAATCAGGTGTTAAAGAAAATTGTACCTAAAACAACACCCCGAGAAAACGCAGCATTTACAACAAAGTGATGTCATTATAAATGTATACAGTATATATTGTCATGTCATTCCCTATACAAAAAAGAAAACGTTCGTCACTGATATGCATACATAATTATTTCAATATTTTGATACAAATTTTATTTCTCATCTCTACAAGACGAATTTAAAGTTTTTTCGAAAACCAGAAAGAAAATTGTTTCAATCGTATTTCCCTACATTATACCTAACATCATAGGTACCAGACTAGGTGTAGGTAGGTACTAAGGCCCGTATTTATAATCAGCTCTCAAGACTGACAGCAAGTTTGAGTTGGTATCGGAAATGTCACTTCAGTACAAAACGACCTGTCAAATCCATACTTAATATTGCTCTCACACTTGAGATCGCTTTATAAATACGAGCCTAAGTTTGTCAAGTATGAGCATTTTGCCGTTGTATTCCAAAATAACCTTTAGTTTGAGATGTCCACAAAAACTCGAGATTACTCTTTAAAAGGCAAAGTGAGTCGCTCCTGTAAGAGGCACGCTAGGCATGCAGTCGTGAAAGGTCTATGTTCGAAACGTTAGCCACTAAACCATTGAGTGGATCAAGTGCCTAGATGAACGGCATTTTACTGCTAGACATTTTGTCGCCTCATGTCACACATATAGTCATTGGTCAAGAAGGTCCTTCAAACAGCACTGTTACTATACTCACTTGTTACTTTAAAGATTTTTTGTGAACCAATGGTTTTTAGATGGTGTTAATACATTTTGTATCATTCGCGAATGTTTAGGCTTTAATCAGGCCTTTAAAATACCATAAAGTCAAAAATGTTACAGTACCATCGCTAAAGAAGAGGCCGTCTTTTCATTGACTAAAAGCACTAAAAGAGTAACATCGAAGACTGAATCGTCACCGTTACACCAAAATGAGTCCAATATCCATTAATGATTGTTCACGGACTCGTCGCTTCGGTTGCATCGAATCTTGCGATATGCCACTTGGCTACGTCACTCGGATTCATGAGGTTCTCTTCAAATCAGCTAAACGTGTGTCTTATGCATTATTCTCGTGCATTTTAACTCCTTCGTCACCAAATTAGGCTCGTATTTATAATCAGCTCTCAAGAGTGACAGCGAGTTTGAGTTTGAATCAGAAATGTCATTTCAGTACAAAACGGCCTGTCAAATCCACACCTTAATATTGCTCTCAAACTTGAGATCGCTTTATAAATACGAGCCTTAGATTTGCATTTGATTTTGATACTCAGTACACTACTGGTACTGGTACTATATTTGGTTCCAGTTAAGCTGTAATTAAAGATAGGCTATTCCTAACCTCATTGGAAAAGTTGTAAGTATACAATACAGGGAGTAATAAAAAAAATTGCTTACTAAACTTTATATTATAGAGTGAACCTACTCATGAAACTGAACAACTTTTCCCAAGGAACATGGGCCGAAATAAGCAAAAGAAATTTGGCCGACCAATACAAAATGACTCAAGGCGTTGACAGCATTATGGCCATTATGGCCATTGAGGGCCTTGGAAAAAGTTGTTCAGTTTCATAGTACTTCGGTTCACACGCTAAAGTTTGGTCAGCATTTTTTTACTCCTGGTATGCTGCAATACGTTCAAGGCAGCAACAAGCAGGGAAGTATGTAGAGTTACAGGTATATTGACGAAAAAGCATATATCCATCAGCTTATATGATGACACCACTTGTAAAGTTTGTTAGTAAGAAATTTCGCATGTTCCTCTTTACGATATTGGCACGAAACGTTGCGACTGCGACTAATCTGTTTTGCATGCGCCGTGAAAGTTCAAGCAGTCATCTGATGATCTAACAGCATGTAACAGCTCTTTTACAGTTTATAAAACTTTAAAGTTTTTAGTTTTGTGCAATGTTTTCATAATAAACAAAATTCTATTTTGAAACTCTAAACTCTATCTTATAGATCAAATTTGGTTATCTAATGAAATATTGTGAATTCCAATAGGCTTATTTCCATTTTGCGATATTACAGAAATCTTGCTAAATGCCTAGACTAATGCATTAAATCAAGGCTTAGATTTTGAAACTAATTTTAATCAAGAGATTATGCTGTTATGTGAATACTAGCATAACAGAGCGCCACCACGATATTAAGTAGATCGGTATATTGAATGGGATTATTACTGCGATAATATTTATTGTTACCTCGATATTTCAGAGCAGTTTCATGGTCCATGGTCACGAGTAGGTAAAAATCCCGTACAAAATAACAATCGAATTGTAGTGAACAACCGCGAAAATCTCAAATCTTTATAAATAAGATAAGCATCTTAGAATATCTTTTTTATTTTATCTAACAAGAAGTTAGACATTGATCTTTTACCACAGGAAAAATTGTTGTGAGCATGAAATCAGTTACTTACGTTGTAAATCAATTTATTTTTACAACATTAATTTTCGATCGAAGTGCTTGTTGTATAGTGAGGCAAAGGCAAGGCGACTGAGGAATGCTGTACCCAGATCTCTTGCACAAACTCTCGATTATCATACTTGCCAACATCAACTGGAAAATTCAGCCTGTTAATTAAATTATTACAAACAAGCTGCGAGGCAATGTAGTGGAAGTTCAACGGAATTTGAGTTGCGTTGAGTTTTGAGTGTATTTGGCAAATGTGTTGCTGCTAGCAATACTCATACATTTGTAAACACGGTCAAGTTGCCTAAAGACTCATTAGTAAATGTAGACATGTTTGTGTAATTTGACATGCCGATTAATTACGTCTGTGTTCGTCTATGTAAGAAGTTAGCAACTTACCTTTTTTTTAAAAGCGGGTTCGAAACCTTTATCTACACTTTCAAGTTCAATTAGAACTCAAATTAATAAAATAGTAAGTGGTGTTTAAAAAAACATTACCACAAACCTGTAAACCACAGCTATTAAACTTGACCTGACCAAAATGATCACAGTAAGATACTACAAAAAGTACTTTGACCCAGTCTACGATACATTATCTAAAAACTAGGTAGATCATACCTACCACAGCTTTTAACATAGTCTTCATTGGATAGACACATCTGCCGTATGTTAGCTACCTCCTACCTTTCACTGATTCCGTCTGCATCAACCAACAATCGCGCCGAAATCCGCGGGTCAGTGGTCGCGCACAATGCGATGCGCCGGCGCAGCATGTTGCGCAAAACGATCGGCTTGAATTATCACTTTGTGAGATTGTCTCCAGTTTGGTAAGGGTAATGCAGGCTTAATCACCTGATCGTCTGTCAAGAAAAAGATTCCGTGCTTCAGAGGGTTTGTTTTAATCATCGGTCCAGGTCGCCATTTTTAGTTCATGTCAAAGGCAAATTAGACGGTTTTTATAATCTCTGACACCAGGGTTCATCGGGTCGAAAACCCAACTTTATAGAAAAAGAACAATCGCACTAAAATCCGCGGGTGAGTGGTCGTACACAATGCGATGCGCCGGCGCAGCATGTTGCGCAAAACGGTCGGCTTGATTAGCGCCCGATACGCGGCCGGAACACTGGCAGCTTTGTGTTTTGTTTATTTACAGTAAAGTAGAAAATGAAGACGTTATCATTGGAC
>JARACY010003101.1:0-35995 GCA_029255725.1 Scrobipalpa atriplicella | reverse complement strand
AGGAAAAGTTTGGCTTCTTGCATTGGGGGGCCGGAAGATGGAGATTAAAATTATTATAATTAAATATTGACTTAATGTGGAGGGAAATATCGTTTCATAAGTCAGTAAGCGGTTTTTCATTTATCATATTTACAGATTTTATGGATACTGTATTTTGTGGTCTAGTGATCCGACCATAGAGATCGTGGGTAAGGTAGGTAGCAGCCAAAGGTAATGTTATTCTTTCTAATCGAGAGAAAATTAATTTTAAATTAGTTTAAAGATTGTTTGCCCAGAATTGATACCTTCTTTAATAAAAAAATAATGTGAGGAAACATAATAGTAAGTTTGTTATGGTCATCTACTAGATCACCCACCCTATACTACAGAATAGTAGTACCTACTCTATAGTACCTATAGTATAGGGTGGGTGATCTAGAGACAGCAAGCAAAAGTTTATCTTCGAACTACGGAAGTCAAGTTTAGTTTACCGGACGTCTTCTGTCTCAGTCACTCCTCTGGCATGACGGGTATCTTAGCAAACAAATGCAAGCTCTCAAATAGATATAAGGTGTTAGGCATATCTTAACCAAATCTTACGTGTTACGTGAAAAGCTCAGTTAAAAAAAATGTTATAATAGGTATCGTTGGTATTCCGATTTTGGTTGTCTGCGGAATTTATGAAATAAAATTAGTAACAAGAATGCTTTAATGTGTATGACATTGACTTAGGTTTCAAATTCTCTGAAGTTGAATCTGAATTTCCGCAAATATATATATACTTTTTAGGTTAATTAAATTTGATTTCGTGATCTTTGACTGTGCCAAGGGGCCACGTAGCCGGCTCGGAGCACCAAGATCAAATACTTCTATGAAAATCAACCCGGGGCATATTTAATTAACCCAACCTCCCCTTGTTAAGCTGCACAAGAATTCCCCAGTTAAATATTAGCAGTCTTCAGCAATTTAATACTCGCAGAACAGGACAAAAAATATTTATTTACACTTTTTAAATTCTATCCTTCACACGAAGAAGGGGGGAAAGCGTAATTATATTTTTATTGCTTTTTTTTTACTACAATTTTTAATTACTCGCTCTGTATTGCTGTTGGTGCGAATGACAAAGAGACATGACTACTTGATATTTGTCGTCCATGGCTGAGTGTCCGATGTTGGTTCTACTGTATCATAGATAAAACATGGCAATGGATGTTACGCCGTATACGTCGCCGCAACGCTGGCTTTTCCGTGCTCTGTTCTCGGACGCAAATTGTTTGTTGCGGTTGTAATATCGCTCACATTCGCTGCCACAATACAAATTTGCCGATTTCGCTTAAATAATTTATTAACAAAAATTAATTGCTTTTGTTCCTGCGTCCGGACCTGTGGAGGCGAATATCGAAAATGGAACTAATCGCGGACCTCCCGATCCCTTCAATTCGCTTACGCAGCAAACAACCGGGAAACGTGACCAGACCAGATTTCTCGTACAGAAATTAAGGAGGTCGAATCTGAGCTCATCAAACATTAAGCCGTACCTGGACCTCACTAAATAAATAGGTGGGCCAAATGAAAAACACCCACGTGTATTCGGAGGCTACAATAAATATGCATAGCGCGTCGATGCCACATCCTCTGTGATTAGTCGAGGGGGTCTCCCCCGATAGGTGAGTGAATGATAGCGAGGGGGCCGGAGGAAGACCCCCCCTGCTAATAATACGTGCCTGTGTCTGTATCGGCGGATTTCTTGGATATTGCCAATATAGCTCGCTCACGTGAACACTTTTGTCTCTGTCATTGGGTCTGTCAGACTGATAACGCTCGGTTGAACGACGAGTGGCAAATACTCGGTTATTTATGAATTGGCTGATTTCTACTTCACTATCTACAGTAGATATAGTAAAGCGAACCAAATATTTATCTGGTATTCTTCGAGCAACTAGTCGAACCATTCTTTCAAAAGTTCTAAAAAAGAGTATGCGATGAGCACAACACACAATAAGCTCTAAATCCCATAGCAATCGCAATTTCTCAAGCTAACCTAACCGCAGTAATGCCCGTACGAATGATAACTGTGCACTCAATTTTGATAAATCGTTGCACCGCGGCCGTTCGTTGCTATTGCTATAGATTTAGTACGGCCACTACCACAGGTACGAAGTTTATACAGTTTATGGGCAGTACGTTCCTGATGGGTAAATTCTCGAGTTATATCCTCTCCTGCGGGGTGGAATGAGTCCCAAGGTAAAGGGGAGATGCCCCTCATACATAAGTGCACCTGCATTAGTGGGACCGTGTATCAAGGTGGCATTCGGAGAGGAATAAATTCTCGCCACTATTTTGCTTTTGCAAACGAAGCATGGGAATTGATGTGACAGTTTTGCAATAGCTTTTATGTGCATATTCGCAAAAGGTATCTCTTTTTTCACTTTTGATCAATTTGTGTGCCGTAAAAATGTCGTGATTTTATCGTGTAATATTCTGTTTCGACTTCACATAAAAATGAGGTGATTTTGACTCTGACGGATAACCGATCATACGTCGATAGTGACTGATTTTGTACACATAGCAGTACTTTTCTAAGTCATTTCCAACTCATTTATAACTAGATATTGCAAAATAGAAAAGAATTTTATAAGAATGTTAACGACTTTAACAATTCCTTACTTTTCTCATTATCTGTAACAGCAAATTATTTGTTTTATATCTTCTGAATTATATATTATATGAGATGGGTGAGGGATAAAAGCGATAAGGCCATACGTTGTTGCGATAAAATAATATATTTTACAACCATTATACGACAACGAAGTCGGCTATAACACGTTTCTATGAAAAGACTGTAGGTAAATATAAATTGTGTAACAGCTTTGAGTATAACCTTAAGATTTGTGGCGTAAAAAACCCAATTAGCCTTCCAAAAACAAAAAGTAGTACAATGATAAATATGACCTTTAGTTATTAGAATTAAGTCACTGTCCTTGAGTGGCTAAGCCCTTACTAAACAAATCAAACTCTTGTTGTTCATATTTTGTACGAGTTTCCAGAAAGATACTTTCCCAAAAAGTAAAAAAAGTTGCCAAAACATGAGCTAACAATGCCGACAAATAATCTTCCTAAAGTCTTGTAATTTTAATCAATTAAGTACCATGCATAAAAACAAAGGTGTTCTGCGTTCAATTCTACCTCAAATGACCAATCAAAGTAGAGCTAGCACCGTCTACATCCACAAATCGCAGGTGACTTAATTATTTACCATGACCTTCCAGTATTTATCGTTATGGCTTCCCAATCTCGTCCAAATCGAATCAGAGGCTGTCCTAAACAAATTTCAATTTTCAATTATAACGTCGGCGTGAGGGTTGCTGGCCTCCAAGGGATTCAAGGACCTGGTGACTTATTGCGAGGCCGTAATGTATTCTGAATAATTGTCGGACCGATTGAATTCTCTCCCTAGAGGCTAAATACGTTGCTGATTTATTGTTGTTATATCGAGTAGATACATGGTGATTTTGGGCGGAATAAAAGGGTAGGATTTTACACACGTGCAGGTAGTGTGTGACTGTGAGATACTTTTTGAGGGGTAGAATTGCAACGTTCGATCTTCAAAATTGATGTATTCTATTCTATCTATAACGTCAGCCATTTTCGGGCGCACGAGCGCCGTACCGACTAGGAGTCGAAGTAGTCGCCATGGCCGAAATCGGTCGGAAGGATCATCATCATCAGCATCTGCAATTTACAGTTAAACGAGAACCAAGAATTAAAAGATCTGCTTTAAATTAAACTTTCTAGATTCTATGAAAATGTACTGCTGGAATATCTAATTCATTATTTTAAGGATCAATTTATAGGTATTCGTATATATCTACAAAATGAGACTCTATTTTTATTATTGGTTATGTTATCGTAAAACCGAAGGCACACAAAAATCTAACCACAAAATATCAATTCTCCCAGGTAATAGTGATACGATAACAGCCGCCAACATATTGATTCTGCGTGACAATAAAAGAATCCACGACCTTAGTCCCCCATATTCTTTTTCCACATCAACGAGCATAAATTGCAATAGGATTCCGCACGGTGGATGCCCCGGGTGTATCCAAGAATGATGCCCCGGGTACTCGAAAATGCCCGTTTTAGGGTCAGGTCATACCGGATAGCGACGCGGGTCAGGGCTGCTTGAAGATGCATCTGATTGTACGAAGAAAGAATTGACTACGAAGTGACAGACCGCATCGCGATGCGCAGCTGTCGAGTTTTATAAATGATATCTTTTTGCATAGTAAATAAAGTTCTATTTTGTATCACGCTCTTGAAAAGTCTGAACTGACCCTTACTATCGCAAAGAAAATTTGCTATGCCACCATTTTTACTACCATGCTGCACCGAGAGAGAAAAAAAGAAAAGAACGTACCAGATAATTCTTTTTCCGGGAATATTACAACATCCATTAGAGAAACTGAAGGTTTCAGCATATCGTTAACTATACGTATCTTATCTAAACTTTTATTAAAAGACTCTCAGGGCGGATTGAATTTTGATTTTTAGTTATACTTATAAAAATTAACTGTACCTATGAATTTAATCCTGTACGTTCATCTATAAATTAGACTTATAGCCCTCCCCTCGACCTTCAAGTATTCCTCAACCAAACTAGTGGAATAATAACCCCTTTAACCCGGGGGTGGCCAAAGGCGATCGTTTTGGATTAAAACATGAGATTTTTCAATAAGACTCGCTTGGCCGCTACACCCAAACTTCGCCTGATTTTCCCAAATGATTCTTCTACTCGACCGGACACGAGCCCAATAACTCACTTCCACCGAGGCAAATAAAGCCGTTGAATCACACCGTTAAGATTGATTTTTCCGTGTCACAGAGCGTACCTTTATAAACATTGTATAATAATTTATTTCTATAGTATATCGTACCTATTTGAGTAGATGATTAGATTTATAATACCTATGTGAATCTTTTCGCAGTATGATTTTGCGAAAGCAATCTCAATTTATAAAGAAGTTAGTTGTTATAGGTCCGGACGTCATGATCAACTTTAAAAACAAATAATTGACTATTAATTAACTTCTAAATTGAGATACTGTTTGTTATAAATATCTGAATCTGAATCATTCTCATTCCTTTTTATGCGCTCAGCTTTTTTAAACGCTCTAGCGGGAACACCGCGTGTTATGCTATTCTAACCTAGCACAATACAGATGTAAATATGTAATGTATGTATGACCTAGGCCAGACACAAAGGGCGTGCTGGCTTTTATAGACAGCTGAGATAAGACATGCGTGACGTCAGATCAGCTGATTGTACGGTGATAAGTTCTCATGTGGGTTCATTGTACGCATCTTCATCATTATGTGCCATTCGATTCCTTAGTTATTATTATTGTTGTCCCTTCATTTCATAATCCTTTATAATAATTTAAAGTAAATAAGCACCCAAATTAATCAGAAACTGTTAATAAACACATTAATTATCCTACGATAACGAAATTACTACAATAAATATAATTTAAAATTTCATTAATGAAATCTGATGTTATTCAAATATATGCAGTGCAAGTCCATTGGAATCCGCGCTCGCACGGTCCAAAATACACAACTCATTTGACTTCATAATGCGAAATCACTTTGCAGTTAAAGTGCAATATTAAATAAAAAAACGTATCTCATTCAACTGAAACTCCCATCAATAGCCTGTTTAAATATAAATAAAAAGGCGAAGCCAAATAGTGTATAACAAAATACATTTCCTTCGCTCAAGCCATTAGGAGAGGAAATTTGCAATCTCTTGAGATTGAAAATCAAACAATGCGATGCCGGTAACATGATACCATCCGTTATTAAGACACAAATGTGGCATTAGAGGGAAACAAGGCAAAGGCGAAAGTTGCTTGGAGCCTTAAGGGGGAAACGGGGAAAAACGCGACACAAAATGTTTATAGAGAGACTCACTAAGCGGGTAATGTCTGTAATAAAATTTTATACACCTTAATATTTCGCTGAACGATGAGTCGGGCGTGTGTGAAATTATGTTGCTACAACGCCTGAATTTACTGCTTTCCATCGACGGACTAGTGTTATATGATACTTTGAAAACATTATATTCTGATACACAATGAAGTCTAGCTTAGGGTTTAAAGGTTTTTATAAACTAACTTTCTGGAGTAGGAGACGAAAAAAATAATTTGAACTATTTTAACAAACAAACCAAAGGAAAAATTCGTCAACTGTACCTAATAGAATTGATTTTAGATAAGTAAATTTTTCAGGAGCGTGCTATCGTTTTGAAATTTCAAGGTAAAATTTACAATATCGCGGTGAAACAAATTGAAATGTAGTGAACACCGTGAGAATCTCAAAACATTATAATAAAAAAATGCTGTTTTAATCCTTAGCTTCGAAATCGAACCACTCAAACGAACTCATCTCCAAACGCTATTTAAGGTAAACGAAGCCCCTGTCTATTAAAACTCCTCCCCAACGTGTTTAATTCTTAAAAGCACCTAGTAAATGACTCCCATTAGACGATCGCTAGGTGTCGCGCAAACACGGTGCTGGATAGACGGGCGCGAGATAATTTATGTAAATGTGATTCACGCCACCCGAGTCTACCCGCGGCCCGTGTGTACGCCCCGACATGTTTTCAGGACGTGTTTATTGCTGTGTTTTGTCTTTATTATCTTGTCTTGCGCTGTCAGTACTTAATTTTGAGTTAATACAGTCGGCTACCTTCATAATGTTTAAGTATAATATTAATAATTTTTTGGTAGATGAATATTTTATAATGTTTAAAAACCTAGTAGTAGCCCAAGATAATAACTACTTACGATATGAAGTAGGAATAGGGAATCTTAAAAAGTATATGAACATACATCATCATCACCACAAAGTAGTAATAAGAATCTAACGTAGTGCTGTCTGATAATAAAGTATTTTTTTATTTTTTTATTTTATACAAGCATAAATTGCATAATTTATCTATTTTATAATAGCCATAGTCAAACGCCTAAAGCATAACTCAAACTCTCATATTATATAAAAATATCTTCTCTTTCAATACTCTTAGCACTATTTTATATGCGGCAGACTATCTTCACTGTAGTGCACAATATTTCACAATTTTCACTTCTCACTACTCGAGTACGCTCATTTTTATCTCACGCTAAAAGCTATCTGATTTAAGCTCCGGCTCTTATTAAAATAAATTTTGCCTCTATTCAGGCAGGCGACGATGCTATCTGTAGTACTTTTTCTGGTGAAATATGGGAATTGGATTTTTCTATGTTGGATGGTAAAGAGATATTTTTTTCCATCACTTGTCCCGCTACTCCTTTTATATTTATTTTAGTTGAAATAGAAAATCTAGTTGAAAAGTGGTTGTATACAACTACGACTAGTTATAACTACGACTGTGTTGTAGCATAGACTCTGCATCTACACTGCATGCATATTATACGGGGTGTAAGGGACAGCTCCCCGCAAACTGATAGGGGTATTACCAGGAAAAACTTTCAAGAAATGTAAAAAAAAAAGTTGCTTTTCCATACAAATTATCTGATCGAGGTGGTCATTTTGTATAGGAAAGTCAAAAAAAAAATCATCTAAAAGATTTTCCTAGTGAAAGTTGTTCAGTTTCATTGACTGAGCAATCCCTTCCCTATCAGTTTGTGGGAAGCTGTCCCTTACACCCGGTATAGGTATGTACTCGTACCTTAAAATTGGTTCAACCGTTATTTTATTTTATTACAGTAACAGACACACAGATTATAACATTATGATGAAACTTAAGTATAGAAACATGGTACCAAAAACAATGAAAATATCCAACTTATTGAACTCTGAGTTCCAACAATTACTAGACCAGACCTGTTCGGAATCTCAAAGTATACTTGATATTCTTTCGGTCTCCTACCTCGGTTAGTGAAAAACTTTTTCACTTAAAGCCTTACTTGCTGCAAGACCGACCGCGGAACGTTTTTCTAATCTATTACTCACAAACCTAATAACGCTAGAGTTCCACTTGACTGTAAAAATACGGTGTCGCAAAGTTTTCTTTATTAGCCCCCCTTAATCTGAGGGAGGTGTTCCAATGTCTTTACGGCGAATTTTCAATCTCAAACTTCAATAGTGATGTGTAAAAACGCGACAAGCTTATCGATAAAAACTATGTCGGTATAATGTGATTAAATAAATGCTAATCGACCCTTGGAAAGAGACAGTCGTGTTTTCCAGTCGATCTACAATAGCGGCAAAAATACCATTTTTAATAATACCTAACTTAGTCCATGTAGGTACAAAATATTTTATGGCTGTATTGATACTCTGTACGGAACTACATTTAAAAATTTCGATCCACAAACAAATAGGCTAGGCATGTCCTGACTGAAAGAAGTTCTGTCTATTAACACGTCTGACATAAATTTGCATTTGATGGCCTCTATTTCCTTCATTTAAATATCTGCCTACATGAGGCACCTACCAATGCATGCCCCCAAAGGTAAAGAAGGGCCGTAATTGCATGAAAATGCAAATTTTCTTAACTATGTCGTTTGGTTTTGTAGGTGAAGTAGATTTCTATCGCTTCCTTACTCCTTTAGTACTTATAGTGATTTATGTAAATAAATACAAAGTCTGGATATATAGGTACGTAAGATTATATACGAGCTCATTCAAAAAAATTGCTTTTTAATATTTATTTTGCCTTTATTATTCTTATTTGTCTCTTTATTAACGCAATGTCTCAATTCTAAGAATACGTTATTTCATAGTCATCTGAATTTGTTACAGCGGCAATTTTCAAGTAAGTTCAAAATACACTATCGACAAAATTATAGTATGAAACTCGTCCCATCACTAAACATCAATAAGGAATCAACTATTTGTTCCCTGATTCTTGCATCGAGGGGGGATTTTTTACGACTTTCTTTTACGATTGGAGGTGCATTCGAAATTAGCCCCCCCGCACCCCTCAACTCCGCAAAAGCCTTTCCATGTCTCCCAAGATGAATGGTGAAAGGATTACAAAGAATGAGTTTTTTAAGGACTCGTAAATTTTCTTATTTGAAGTAGATAACCAATAGGGTCTATGAATATAGGTAGATTCAAAATTAATTTATATAACCTTTGATAACTCATCGAAAAGAGCAGCGCTCTTAACTTTATGATGATCTTTAATATTGTTTTTTTTTTCGATCGAAAGAGACTACTCTATCGCCTTGAATATTTTAATATGAAAGATAACATACTTTACCTACTTAGGTTCAACCTTTTCTAACCCTTTAAAGCATACCACGCTTACTTACCTTTGTACTTAGTTAAGTAAGAAGAAATCCTTTCAGGAAACTCTCGTAATAATAAAATTAAGGGAAATCTTTTTGCAGCACGAAGCGGGGATTCCTAGACGCAAGCGGTTGGAACAGAACTGTGCTCAACCGACCGACTAATATTATAGCTGGGTTAAATCGCTCAACTTCCATAATCGAGACTCCCCTTTATTGTTCGTATTCTCTATAGCAATCACTTTATTTTTAATTTCGTTTGAACACAACATCGGGTTTTGGAGATAATTTTAAATATTTTTTTATCTTGCCAAAAAAATATCAGTACCTACTTCTACAAAGATGTTTATTAATATAAAATTAGTATTGTTTTTTCCTTAATCCAATAAGATCGGTTGATTGATGTCCTTTCCCATAAATTTGTCTCAGTTTCGCGTGATGACGTTGATGTCTTGGAATGACGATTAAGTCCCATTTTAAATAAATACCTATGGCAGTTCTTGTATCATAGATCTTTGACGTGAAAAATACTCCTTACTCCAACAGACTAATAACAAGAAAGTAAATAAATACAGACAGGACAGAATATTGTACCTATTTATATTTTACCTACCTACTTACTTAGTACATAATTATGCAGCTTCATAGCTCTACGGAATGCGCTGACAAATTGTACCTGAGTTCATCCGTCACTCCCTCCTCACACTGGATATTAACTAATATTACTAACATTATGAACTTACACACTACATAGCTCACACCAAGCGTTTGAGGGTGAATAATGAACTGTGATTCTTGTGTATTACAGGTGCAATTCATATTCAAATTAGACAAGTATTGTCTTAAGGTCTAGTGTTCTGAACTTTGGATTTTTGATCAGTTTGAGTCAGTAGGTCGTGGGTTATGTTAGCTAGAATTAGATTGTTATTTTGAATTCCTAAAATCTTATATGTTAGCTAGGTTACTAGGAAAAAATAATCATGTTATCACTCTTTGAGATTTTTTCCAGTTAGGCCAGAAAATTCTGAGATACTTTATTGTAAATCAATAAAGATTAATTAATAAATGCTACGGAAAGCACGTTAAGCTGTCGGCCTCGGACTATGTCTCCGTTAGTTCCCGTTATGTCTCTACATTTTATTTTCTTGAGCCTATCAAAAAGGAAGTGCCACCATAAAAATTTAATAAGAGGTGCATCAAAATTCTAATTTTAAACCAACATAACGTTATTAATTGTTAATACCCTCACGCCTTAAACTTTTAAATGTTTTAACCGGCTGAAGGGCTCTAAAGTTATAAGTTTATGTTAACTTCCAAGTTCAAGTAAAACTTTCCTCATACGGTAATAGAAAATCGATAATCCATGTAGTGGATTAAATTTGATGTAGTTATAATATTTTATAACAACTCTAAGAAGTTCAGGCATGTTCCTGAAACTTAACTTGAAGTTGTCTTACAAGTTATTATAGGATTAGATCCTGATAATAAAGCATGATACATTGATGCTTCTCTTTCCCGGGCATACTGTAGGAATCAGTAAAGACAAGGGTATCGGCATATTGCAATTTAGGCAAAAGGTCTATCACTTTAGTAATAAAATGATACAATATACGTTCTTTCTAAAAATGAACTTCAAATCTTATCAAACGTGGCAAAAAGCTTTTTTTATAATGTCGTTGTCACTCTGCCTACCACGTATGGGAAACAAGCTTATTTATATGCATATCTATATGTCAGCAAAAGGGATTTGAGGGTCACGGTGTATTGTAATTTCAGCGATGGGCTGACAACCTGTCACTAATAGCGATAAGTACATGTTTCAATCAAAAAGTAAGGGATAAAGTACTTGTACTATATGTAGGTATGTATGTATAACCTTGAAACGAATGTCATTAATATTCATTTCAAACGCTACAAGTCGATATTATTAAGCTATTTGACTCACTCCAATAAATACCTCGAACGGTAGCACGTATCTCTCAAATCTCTCTGGAAGTAAATTACTGCTTATGATATGAGATTTCAGTCACGACTCTTGCTGAATACTCCATTACTTACAGAGAGGAACTCTGGCTAAGAGTTAATCGCTACACGTGTTAACACGTTCGCTACCACGTGAACGAGAATTATTGAGGACTTGGGAGTTATTAACGCGTTTAACTACCATCATGGCGATATGTTTAATCCGTAAGGACTACAACCATACAATACAGTCATATGCTTTGATTACCATGTAAGAATGGTAATCAAAGCGTCAGAGACCTTATTTTAAGGTATTTTCACCAAATCTGATTAGTTTTGATGAATAAAAAAAACTAACTGTGTATTGCTATAGGTTCTCACCCTTTCGCTTAAGTAACAAAACACCGGCACTTTCGTCCCCGCCTTGGGAAGAGAAGCAGTTGCAAAATTCTATATTTTTCTATCGCTCTAAGGTCTGGATGACGAGGAGTTCTAGAATATAGGTACAATCATAAAATTTGTATGTACCTATCTGTAGCACATTTTCTTACTACGCACCTCGCTACGAATCGTAGCAAACTGCTACGCCGCTACGAAAATTACAACAGAACTTCAAAGTCTTACACCGAATTTTACCGGCTAAAATGAAAGGAAATAAACTACAATAATACCAACATAGCAAAGGTACAATAAAACCCCTATCATTTACACAAGGAGGCAATGGCTTTCCCAAATCGCACGACAAGTAAAATATTTAATTAGGCCTTCGTGTTATTGTTAAAGACAGAACGAAAGCGGCGTGGCCCCGAGGCGAGTTTAGAATTAATCCAATCCAATGGCTTGTAGTTGCCCACAGAACAGAAAAAAAGTAGATGCTACTTTGTGAATTATAAAATATAGATTTAAAAGAAGTCTACTCCTGGACCCTGATGTTAGTGAGAGACAATCGGAATACCTAACTTTTTTTGCAAAGAAAGATCTTGTGGAGAAGGTTTTGGCGAATTCCTTGGATTTATGTAGATTCCTTATTTGGTCTTTAAATTAATTAAGGACTCCTCAAGTTAAAGATCAAAATATTTTTTTACTTTTATCATTAATAAATACTTCAGTTTAAAATAAAAAATTAAGTATACTTGAGGAATATACAGTCTCCATTTTGCATTTTATATTGTATAGCTTCCCGTTCCAAAAAACTAGGCAATACATATCCACTTCAATGACTTTCTAGGTTCTACTGCGAATGTTACAACAGGCTAACAGGGCGAGGTTTTCATGTAAGCCAATTGTGCCCCTTTAATCTAATCGCTGCCGTGTTAGGACCGATATCGGGCCGGTAAAATGAAAAATATCGGTCACTACCCGAAACTGGGTAGACATGATGGATTTTTACATGTTTTCTGCCTCAGCGTTTTATTTTTCAGGTCATATTAATGAAATGTCTTATTAAATAAAAATTTAATCATAATTTTGTTTACGTCGTAATTATTTGTTTTTGATACTTACTTTTAAAACATTCCTTAAATATGGCAAAAAATAGAGCAAGAAGTAAAAAGAAAAATCGATATCTGGCCCCCTTTTTAACGACTACCTGCTTTAAAAAAGAGCTAAGCTTAAAGACATAACTTACATAAGTTATATATTTACCTAAAATGTACAACATTATAAAAGTCAGGTGTTCCTAAACCCATAGGAACACAATTTTCTGTCGCAATCAGCTTAATCCACCCGTACAATAAGCTCCCCTAAAACAGGTACGAACACAAACAAACCAAATCGCCCAACTTTTTATGTAAGCCAATTGTGTGTAGTTAATCTAATCGGTGCCTTGTACAACGATATTTTGATATCGCACCGTTACAATTGCCAAATGAAAAATACGCGGATTTCCTGCCGGCTGTAATCGCCGTGTAATTCATCAAATGAAAAGGCGCCGCTTTGCCTACGGGCGGCCCTATTACGGATTGTCACGATTTTCATGCGATTGATGTATGAGCTATTGTCGATTCAATCCTCACTCTGATTGATTGCAATCGTTTGAGAAATCTGAAGAGAAATCACAATGGCGGAGCCGTGACAAAATGTTTCGAGATTCATTTCTGTAAGAGCTATTCTCAAAATTGATATCGAAAGCTTTTGTTAAGAGCTTGTTATGTTAAAATGGAAACATTTCAATTATTCCTTCGCTGACCCAATAAAGAAGCCAAATATGGGGGTTATGTTACAAATTATATTCATAACAGCAAAGCGTTGTTTGCTTTAACTATCCTTGACCAAAATAATTTAGTGTGATAGGATCTTGAAACGTGCGCTGGTTTATTATAACTTTCTTCCTCAGAACTCCAGCTGTGAGCGTCAACCCCCTCCCCCCTTGACTGACCTCAACCCCCCCTCACCTGACCAGCGTGGCCGTGCTCATGCGATAAAACAATTACCCCAATGAATCAGAGTTCGCTACACGTAAATTCTGAGTCCGAAAAATGGCGAAACTTTTACGGAATTCGTAATAAAATTAGCCTGCCCAATTTTCTCGAAATGGGTCAAGATCGTTAAGAAGTAATAAATGTATGAAATAAGTTGTTAAAATACAAAATTAATTAAACACAAAAATAAAACTGATACAGTTTTAGGATTTAAAAAGCTGTAAAACCACGTTAAAACAATAGTCAGTTACGCCATTATAAGTTATCAGATAGTCGGCGGCGCTGGCATGTAGTCGCTAAAGAGGTCGCGTGTCGTGCTCGCGGATCTTGATACCGGCAGCTCCACTAATTATACTTCTGCTTGCCTCTATTACCTGCACTGCCAGTACAACTTCTTCTACAATTACCGTTCTCATTCGTGCATTCTTCTTGCCTTCTATTCAAACTAGTAAAGTTACATTTTTGCATAAAATTTTGTTTTGTGTCACGATATGCTTAACACAATTTATTTCCTTCAATGAAGTGTACTATTTAGTGAGTAGTGTAAGCTATGAAATTTTATAAGGATTTAATATTTAGAATAGTAGTTCTAACGTCTGTTACAAAATTGTCACTAGCTGCAGCATATTTAAAACAGAGGAACAAACACGTCTCCCTGCGGCACACCCGACGTATTCACAAAGTTTATTGTGATCCACACAGGAGATTGAATAATGAAAAATGCAGTGCCACTGAATATACGATTCTGACAAGAGTCGCACTGAAAGATGGCGCGACAACCGCGCCGCGCCACTGAAATATGTATTTCATAGTGTCGAATGCCTCAGCCAGGGAAATATTCGCGTCGATGCCGACGCGTCGCATAACGAAATAGTGACGTATCCGGTACGAATATATTTGGAGCTGAATATTTTCACACCGAAAGTAATGTCAAGTTTAGAAGTCAAGCTCAAGTCAGTCAGTAAATTATAATAATCTCATCTTTTAAGGACTGATTAAGTATCTTCTAGGTAGAAACAACCTTCTATGTTCGTAACTAGCAATGTTTCTTCTCCTTGTTCTAGATACGTCAAACTTTTCCAAAACTCCTGACTTAATAAAGCAAATATATGGAGTCATAAAATTGTTGAGCTTTCGAAACTCCAAACGATTTGCACACGAGAGCATTAAACATTTGTTGAAACTTGGTCTAATGGAAAGCCGTCAGACAAGAAAGTGTTCGTATGAAATTACTGTGCTATAAAGTGAGTGCATCAGTAAGATGTTCTTCTTATTCACTCCGTCTAGAGACATAAAGAAGCTTGGCATTCACATCCGTATTTTATTGTTGTCTGGATCATGCACGAATTATTAGTTCTCTGTTCATTTACCCCTCTAAAAAATAAGACAAATTTGAACATAGCATAGATTCTAGATTAGCTTTATTTATTAACTTTCGCAAAAAGTAACATTTGAAAGTAAAAACGAATCCTATCAAACATTAAACCTTTAACAAAATCTATTCCAAATTCAACATAATATACTTAGTCTACATATAATATCTTATCTTCCATCAAGGCACTTGCTTGTCACTTCAACATAACTAACACAGAGTAGTCACCTAGATCGTACATCACTTAGGCAGCATATGCAAAGTCGATACAACGTTGTAGAGAGATTGTCCCAACGGCGTCTCTCGGTAATGCTGATTCGGATCCACCACCTGCAACTCTCTCGTCGTGTTCTCTATTCCAACTTCATTTGTGCAACATTGTCGCTTTATCTGCACTGCTATTACTGTCGATGGCCTCACCTGTGACAATGTCGCTGCAGTTGTCATTTGCGGTCTCAATAATTTGTGCGCTTGCATTGTCAGGTAAAGTTTACATTGGCCGTATGTTAGTACTAATTAACATACCAAAATTATTATGAAAATGGTATCAAAGTTAAACTAAAATTAACAGATTTAATACAGGCGTGATACACATCCGCTGTAATGGAACAGCGTTCACATAAAATCAAATATTCACAAATTATAATCGCATGAACATCACAGCGATATTCAATACACCTACATTACCCAACAAACATTATACCGTCAGTTACAGGCTTCTTTAAAACTTTAATCTTTTGAACGGCGTTATAATAATCTCAGTTATAGCTTGGAACGTTAAAGAGGGGTTAAGAAATAAATTCAACTCCAATAGTGATTCTAGAGCTGAAATAGATGATTTTATGCAGTATTCAGAATAATAATAGTGTTTATTACAGCTAGTGGAGTCAAGCTGTATAGTTTTAACCTGTTTGCAACACTTAAATCTTTACAACAGCGTCCGCTGACACTTACTGATGTTTATTGTTACTTAATGGTTGCTGTGAAGTATCTTATATATCTTTAGGTGTTGTGATAACTTTAATCTACAGGCATGGGATGCATAACGGTGTTAGTCAAGTGTGTCGTAACACCAGATACTAAAAGCGTTGCATAGCTCTCTTATGAAGTTTAAAGCTTTAACGTAACTACGTTCGTACTTTACTAATGCTTATTGTGTTAGCTGAGTACATTTTTGAAGGCTTTCTACAGGCAATGGTGTTTTAAACAGAGTTTGTCAAGAGTGTAGTAACTCGAAAATTAAAGAAGATGCCAAAAGTGTTGATCATCTCATTTCTGGAGGTTTAAGCTGTAACGATGATTTTACGATTGCCAAAAGTGTTGATCATCTCAATTCGGCAGGTTTAAGCAGCAACGTTGATTTTACGAAAGCACATTGTGTTAAGTAAGTGCATTTTAATGGCATTCTAAAGGTAATGGTGTAAGTTAATGCATTATAAGAACTCGAAGATTCTATCAGGTTTAAAAATGCTTAGCCTGTTGTATTGTCTTCGATATAGTTAAACGTTTTCTTTGAGACAATTATTACACTCTTATATATACTATATACTGCACAATACTCTCGACTAGAGATGCAGTGTCTCAAAAAGTGTAATAGATGCGTTAAGGGAGAGCTAAAGCTGTAATGGCAAGTTCGCCATTATTTTAATAAACTAACCTAAAATATACTTGTTTGATCAAGATTTATGTACAAAATACTCCATGAATAATGTTTATTTTATCATTCTATCGATGCCACGTAACTTTTCTTGCCAATGGCCGACAAAAAGAACAAGTTGGTGATAAAACTTTGAGGCACCTATTTTATCATGCATAATTTTTACTTTAAATCTTTAATTAATCCGGAGCGCGTTGAAATTGAGATGAAAAACTGGTATACATTTATCGTAAATTTGCAGGCGCAGCTCATTTTAACTTAACATGATGATAAAATTCAATGTTCTGAGAGAAACTTAGCATCGCCATTAAAAATGTGGCTGTGACATGTTTATTTTCTTTGTGTAATGTTCATTATGTCACTTATTTTATGAGTTTGATCGTTTTGGATTTCTTTGAAGCTAATACCATAAAAACAGTACAAATATAGTTCTCAAAAAGCGGTCATATATTTAATTGAGAATGTTTTAGATATCTTGTACGCGTTAAAGCGTTAACCCACTCTCTCTTATAGGTTTAACAAGTTTAATATTCTTAATTGAGGGTTGTCTCATACCTATAGTGTTAGCCAATGCTTCTATGAGAATGTAGAACCGGCAAAAGTAATAGCTGAGGGTGAATTAACTCACTTCGAAGTATTTCTAACCCTTAAGTAACACTGTTATATAAGCTTCCTGACACCTTTACCTGTAAAAACGTGGGCCTGATTCGTGGTTATAAGGGTGTTAAAGATATCTCTACCACCCTTCTATAGGTATCCTTAACACTCTTCATCTTAGATGAGAGCATTGTAACAGTGATATGTAGGCTATCTTGACGCTGTCATGTTAGTTGGGTAAAGACGTCGAAGCTTCTCTCGTTTTTTATTTTCTTTGCACACCTTCCCAAGGTTTTATCTTATAAAACGGTAATCCCATTTCCTACCTTCATCGTATGCACGATGCATATTCAATGAAGACTGATAATGTAAGTGTGGCAGAGCTCAAGTGTACGCGATGACATGTAAAGTGAAATTCAAGAACATCGCCTAAGAATAGTGAGCATCGAAACTTTCTTATAAAAATTGGTGTCTTCAGAAGATGATTTTAATTTATGGTATAAACTGTTTAGTAGTGAATGTATGTGTGGTGGTACCTAAGTTGATATAAGTATTTTTAATCAGGTATATTTATTTGCGAATGTATGTATATGACTAATAAAACATAGGTACTAATAGAAGGGAAAAGGGCAACACGAAAAATTCCGTCTCTGAAATTGCCCACTAAACCCACATCAACATTTATCGACCATTCTCAACAATACACAAACTCACAACACAAAATATATAAAGAATAATATTCTATTTTCCCCAAACCTTCCTCCAGACGATACCTTCAGTTGCCATACAAATCTTCACGCCCGGCCGAACGTTTGCAAAATACCATTTTAATTCAAAGCCTCCCCCTTTTCGACGTCTAAACGCATAGAAAGAAGACAGTGACGACGGCCTTAGGATAATGTATTAAAATCTCTCGGAAAATACACATCGTGAAAGTTGAAGAAGGTTTTAAGAGGAAACAGAAATCGTATGATTGTAAGACAATGTAAAAACATTTTTTATTTCATGCAAAAGAATGATTTAACACTGTAGAAAAACTAATTGTGATGTGTATCATATTACAGATCATAGTAAATCCATAAGACTAAACAACTACTCTAAGCAACATTTAGTTCGCAAAACATTTTCTTCTAATAATACATTTGTGAGTATACAAACATTGAAATTTTCTCTATCTTGACATTTGATTTTATTAATATAATCCTAGAAAAGGGCTAAAAGGTTCAGTCAATTTGTTATCCGCCTTTCTTAGAATTGTATTTGTGATCACAATACCACGTTTGTTATGGAAAGTGGTTTCGGTACTTGATCATCTGCTTAAGAAATAAACAATCAAAAGGAAGAAACAGAAAATTCAGCGCATAAAAGATGTCCAACTTCTACAGTGGTTAATATGAATTTATCTAAAGCAACTATCATAAGGTGATATTACATTCCCTAAAACCACTTTACATACAATATGCAGAACAATATCGGACGATCAGCAATCACATATATCTAGACAATTCGTTCCCAAATTCACCGAATGGTGGATGCCATAAAAGTAAACATCGCATTCTGTGCGTGACTTGATCCCCAACTGACCCTAGATACAGTGAAACCAGCCAAGCGGTCTCACGCGACCCGAACGTGCTCGGGACAAAAATTTTAATAATAAATAAAGTAAAACATAAAGTGCGTGAAGCACTCTTTATAGCCCCGAAGAAATGTCGGGACGAATGGCTGATTTAAGACGTCGAATAAAATTTCAACAATAAACTTGGAAGTGGTTGCATGAACTCGTGTAAAGACTGTTTTATTATTTTTATGGTACTGTAAAGTCAAATTAACAATTTCTAAGAATTTGGTGTAAACCTGCAGATATTTATAAATTAACCAAAAGAGCAGCAACCTTCAATTTGAACACCATTATTTTAAATCAAATCTTTTACGTATGATTCTGTCACGATTGCAAAATCCAACCATAATATCAGCCACTATTCACCAAAATCTTGTTTAACCATAAACTACTATATAATGTACATTCGTACGTATATTGGGTCTCAATATCTTCTAGTACGGTATCGCCTTTGATGTGTTCTCGATCTTACTTGAATGGTTCAAACGTATCTGACAGTATGCGACCTCTAGCGGCCCTTTGATCTTGCCTCGTGTTTAAGAAAAACGTCCGTTTAATAGAACTCTCATAGATTACGGGTCTTGTTTGAACTGTGATATTAGATGTTAATAAAATTGTTGTTCTATATATTTTATACATCTCGAGTTTCTTATGTAATTAATGAGATTGCTTTGCTGTATATTTCAATTTGTACTCGTACAGTTTATCGTACGTATTCGTTTTTAGCAAGTTAACAGAACATAAAAACATCTAACATAGGTACGGTGTCTCATTTTCATTTTGCAGTACAGTTTTATACTTTAAAATTGATGTAGTTTCTTTTTTTAAATTCTGCACGGAGTTTAACAGGATTTTTCCTTTTTTACAGATCATGTCCGGGAATTCTCGTGTGGCCCTCTGTACTACAGAACATTCTTTGTGGATTCCAAACGGGACGCCCTCTATGTCGGCGCCATGTAAGTTCCATACTTATTTTAGTTATTTTATTATCCGTGGCTTTTTTCCACCAGACGGTACAGCAACGGCACGATAACGGTATCGTCACTATACCGTGGCTCTATTTTTCGACTAGAACGGTACATAATATCGTCCACGTAGTCTGAGCGCACAATCACACGCACGCACATGCTACCTACGTACGAATACAAAACTTACTTACTTACAATTTGGCATGCCGGCGAGGGTATCGGTGAGAATTAATGCTGCGCCGTTGCCATGACGTTGACGTGCCGGCAAGTGGAAAAGCGTGCCATTTCATTTGATTGATTTTCATACATTGTCTCTTCCACGATATCGTCGACGATACCGTGGCGTTGCTGTTGCCGTGGATATGCCATCTAGTGGAAAAACGCCTGTTCAACGAAATACCTTTCCAATTTTCCGTTCCAATAGGTAAATCGTTTTATTGCTTCAGTAAAAATAATTTGGAATACCAATAATATAATAAGCATCACCCCTTTGAAACAATGTTTATACCGATAACATTATCGGCAAAATATACGGTGCGCCTTATTCACAGAACAAAAATTGATTCCACGAATCATGCCGTAAAATAACTTTGTATTACGTTTCAGTAGTAAAAGCACAATTTTTAGTTATAAAAGCATAAAACAATATTGCGTAATACGTCTAATATACTATTCTGGAAACATTGTAGCCACATAGATGCCAATCGGGAAATAGAGTAAACTTTCCTTGAACTTTTCTGTAGTTGTGCTGTTGCTGGCCATTTTTGTTATACAATAGTAGAAAAGTTTCTCTATTTCCGTAAAAGGTTTTTTCACCGACTGTATTCTTCTTGTTTTTCGTTGCAGGGATCGATTGTATCGACTGAATATGAACAATATTAGTTCGTCGCATTGCGAGGTAAGCTTTCACATAAACTACTTTGAATTTTATATATTTATTCCATATTGTACTGGGAGCGATAGAAAAACATAGAATGTTTCAGCTGCCCTTCCTCCCGGGCTTGCTGTAGAAGTCAGAAAAACGGATTTCGAGGGTTAGTGTATTGTAATTTAGGCGATATGGGCTGTCAACCTGTCACTATAGCAATACCTAAAATTGCCCCCCCTTTCCAAGTATCCCTACCGGCCCATCCCTACCAGGAATGCCCTCAAAATGCGTCAGACGTGGCTAAGGCGCCTTTTACTAGGCGTTTAGCTCTGCCTGCCCGTAAGGGATAAAAGCGTGTCCTTATGTTTGTATGTAATTTTCGTTTTAGTATATTAAATTACATGATCTAGACTTTAAAAGAGATCTGAAATGAAATTTGTTTTCATTTACTACTAAACAAACTAAAATTCTTATAAAAGCGCAGTTGAAAAAGATGAAGACGAATCGTCTAAAGTAAAGAAATATTTTCTCTAAAGCATACTTACCTTGTTTGTTTGCAGAGAGACGCAATAAATTTGGAGCCAAGCAACGTGGCGCAGTGCGTATCCAAAGGAAAATCAGAGGTAAGTTTTTTAACCATAGTCATATATACAGGGTGTTAAAAAGTACTGCGTTCCTTTAAACTACTAATGATAGCAAAACAACTTTCGCAAAGCACAAAAGTTATAGCTCTAAGTAAATTTTTGCCTTGTCCATACAAAATTGCAGATAAGGATAGCCAGGCATCTTTGCATGGCAAAATATTTTTCGAAAGTTGTTTGGTATCATCAGAAAAACATATGTGGTTTAAAGGAACGCAGTACTTTTTTACACCCTGTATAATATCTGTAAGTTTGCTCCTCAGAGCGCTCTCGCTTTAATATTTCTTAATGAAACCTTTCTTATTACTTGCGGAATTACCCGCAACTAACACTATTTCCGTCAAGGGTTAATCCCATTTTTAACAGTGAGCGGCGGGAGGTAGCATATTTCACGGCGGGAGCTTAGTGGCACGTTGGCTCGCGTCGGCCCCGGCGTGGCCCCGCCGTGGCCCCGCTATATTAAGGCCGTTAATTTTGATTTACAATCGCAGTGTAAGGCAATATTTGTTTTATTCTCGGCGGTTTCGCCTCACCCCTAGCAGAGCGAGCAGAGACGATTATATCAAGCTCTGCGATCGGCTAATTCGATAATGCCCACTGTGCGAGCCGTTCGCACGGTTGAGTGCTTTTCTCTCTTCGCTCTCCTAACAATTTTACCATTGATTTTTTCGATGTGTTTAGATGTATGTCCCTACTTATTCTTTTATGATATTACGTGGGTACCTATCGCATTTTAGCTTGTAAATATCAAAAAAGTATTTACTTTTTCTAAATGTGCAATCTTATAATATTAGAGAACATTAAACAGTGTATATTTCATCTTTGAGGTCTTTGCGAATCGTTGTTAGGTTGACTCTTCTGAAACCTAATAAGAAATTTTCGTGGAAATCATGGAAGGCAACTTTCGTCTATAAAAGGTACATAAAGATCCCGATTGTATTCAAAACATAAAATTTATAGTTTTACTAAAGTGAAAATAAATATAAAATTTCCAAAACAGTCCCATAGAAAGCAATAGATCACATACTACCCACTCCAACTCTTCCGATAGAGAAAGAAAAAAGTAAATTTGTTTTATTAGTATCAAAGAGGGCTATAAAAAAGAAATATCCCCGCGTCTATCACCTCGATCGCGGAAAGAACGGCCACTCGTAAGGCTATAATCAAAGTTTCCCGCTGTCGGCGAGTTTTCCTTGCTCTAAACACGATGTCGTTACACGAAAAAGGCTGGAAAAATGCCGACGGCGAAATTCCACAAGCCACCTCTGTCTACGGACCGAGCTTGTTGTTTTAAGTTCGAGCTCTTTGAGATGCTATTAAGGAAAATTTCACTAGCTAGGTAAATCAGAGAACTTGAGATTTCCAGATAAATTATGCATGTCCCGCAATCTCGGCTGGCGCGTTTTTTATGACGTAACTTACCGCATTTTCCTCTTTACATTGTTCATTCTTTATCCGCGAACAAGCGTAAATTTTTCTGGCTTTATTCAGCTTTTTGGCGAGACGTAACCTACCTTAAGGTATTTCAAGCTGAATTTAATTTCAAAAATTACACATAGCGAAAACGGAGAAAAGAATAAAAACCCAATAACACTTATTTCCACATTGGCATTGCAAATCAATGCCCTTAAAATTCTAATATAAGCCATTATAGTCGTAGAAAAATAAGCGCGCGCGCCCAAAAAAAACCTTTTCGCCGGAAAACTGGAGAAAAGCTGGTCGTAAATCTACTTACGTACAAAGTGGCGAATAATTAACGAAATGGACCAATCGAAGGCATTAGTTCGCAGTAAAGTTATGCGAGTGCCGGGTAAGTGCCGTTAAAAGAAACTTAGACGTGAGCCTGATTGTACTCTGCTTAATTCTGATTGTTTCTGAGCACAACAGTTCCTGCTCTCGTCACTGGGCACGCCTGTAGGTAGGTACCACCGCGCTCCCGGCTCGCCGTTCCAGCTATATTAATCCGATAATTACTTTAGAACAATCTCGAGCAAACTTCCACGGCAAAGAAAAAGTAGCACCAAGTTTTCACGGAGAAACAAAGACTTTGTTTAATTGTTTGTTTCATTATGAACATTATGCTAGTCATTACAAGCTCACTTAATTTCTCGTTTACTTTTTCTGAAGTTTCTTGGTTGGTAATCAATTTTCAAGAAATTATTTCAGACTTCAATTTGAGTATGACAAAATTATGCGCCAACCATTTTCGTACTCATAATAGTTGCAAAGGTTCAAAGCATCAAGAAGTTAGTCAAATGTAGTCTCGTGGGCGAACTATTATTAAATCTGACTGAAGGATAAGTTGGAAATATCAGACCGAGTAGTTTAGCCAACTTTGGCGATTCCAATAGTAATGAAATAAGAAATCCCCTAGGGTTAAACATTCAGTATTGGAAATCGTATTAGATTACTGTGTCGTTGGTAGACAAGTTAATCTATAGACGAAATACTTTTAGTTTAGAATCCGAAATTGAAAAAGTTTTGGGGAGAATTGAGTCACAGAAAATTCTAGATAATATTTTTGAGCATTAGCTATTATATCATTTGTGGCTTTGTGTCTGATATTAAAACTGAGTTTTAATTGACTGAAATGAACTAGGCCCGTCCAATGGACCGCTTTATCCATTAAAGCGAGCAATGCATATTTCTGTCGTTCAGAATATTAATGCGCTCTTTAATAATTTATGTTGGACGCAAATTTGCATAATCACGACCTGTGAACGAGTACGCATACAACGTTCGCACGAACAACTATTATTCCATTGAATTTTGCCCCGGGTTCCGAATGAGTAAAATACGCAATTTTTAATTTTAATTTGAATGCACCTTTATTTTGCATCGATAAAAGTAATTTGATTTATTCTCGAAAGGATACCAATTTTATTCGGTATTATTTCAAGTGGCCAATTGTGTTCGAGGTATTTTATAAAAGATTAATTTTAAACTGTATCTGACTGCGTTTAATAGTAAAGTAAAAAAATAAACTGTGCCAAGTTTTGATTTATTATTATTAATTTTCTCACTACAATACTTTCTGCGCTAAAATTAATTTATAAATATGTACATACAAAGACAGAAAAAATACTAGTAAATAATAAAGACACCCAGGATTTTAGAGACATAAACATAAACCACAACGACGACCTGATACATTTTTTCTTCAATTCTCAAATCATCATAATAAATTTCCAAAAATAATTAAAAACAGTAGTTTTTGCTTCGCAAGGCTTGCGTAGGGCTACGAAAGCGGTCATTTATTTATATTTATTAATCTGTTTGTTTGTCCAGCACTTCGACTGCCGGAACCACGTGAGGGTGATCCAGCCAATGGGCGACGGCTCGCGGCTGTATGTGTGCGGGACCAACGCACACAGCCCCAAGGACTGGGTGTTATACGTGAGTATTATTTTTCTTTTTATAAGCAAATCAATAATTTTGTTAATTTTCACATATTCAGCCAGTATCAGTTGACTGATAGAGGCACCTCTCTTTGCCACTATATATTATGTCAGTTAGTTTAGTAACAACGCCATTACTGGTGATTTTACAAGCTGTGATTTTACGAAATACCTCAAAAACTTTACAAGAAAGGATGGTACCTGATTTGCAAAGATGAAATTGACAAATTCACTAGTTTTAACAGGGCTATCTCAGTCCATTATCTAAAGACTCCATTCTATCTGATCCCTGACTTTGGACACTTGCCAGGACGCAACAGATCCTACTATAAATAGTGATACGAAGCGTTGTCCAAGTAAGTAGCACTTTAGGGAAACTAAGGTGGCTCGAGTAGTGAGCTCCTACGCTTAACACAAAATAAGCACACGGTTGCGAAATTATACAGCCTTTACCAAAATACGCCGTACTTTTTCGTATCGCCAAGAAAAGTCTTCAGTGCTTCCCCATACAACAAACTTGTATCATATCCATGTTCAATTGCGCGTCTAACAAGGCTATCTCGGTCCGGGCGATCTATTATACGAAGACTCGAGTAGCTGATCCCACACAAGCCTTGGACTCGCGCCAGGACGCAACAGATCCCCAACAGGTCTCGTGTGCTGCACTTTATAATAATGGCTAACCTGTGAAGGAAAACTTTGGCAATGGATGGGATGGTTAAGTGACGTAGGTAGGTAATCGTAGTTGTTACAGGATTGAAAGTTCAATGTAAGTACGTACAGTTAGGTACTTGGAGTATGTATTATGTAGGAATTCAAAACTTGCGCTGCGCTGCGATCAAAACATTTGGTTCTGTGCAGTCCAGCTTTGCAGCTAATCAACAGCTAACGTACCAAAAATTTCACCCAGTGGTTCAAAGACGCATATAACTAATAATTCAATTTTAAATTTATTTATTTTTACATTCAAGAACTTCAGTACACAGATGAGCTTTTATAAAATAATTACATATTTCCTTTGTTGTGAGAAAAAATCAGGAACAAATTCACGAATTGTAGCTCATAACACCAACCCAAGCCGCCGGGATTCTCAGACAGGATTTTCTTCCTGCGATTGAATGCACTCCTTAATGCAGTACCTCACCACCTCGACAAATTTCACGGGCTCTGCTTCTAAATGACGCGCCGCAAGACGCAAGATTTTTCCTCCACGTCACAGCTGAAATTTCTAACCGAACGACTTCCAAAGCTTTACTTCGAATGGGAATTTCTTCAGACGCCCGCCAAATATTCTAAAAATGAAATATTTCGCAGCTATAAATAGGGAGTGTAAAATTTGATCGAAAATCAATTTCGGAAAAATTTGCAGTTGAATTATTACCAAGTGGTGGCCAAATTTGCGATGAAACTGACACAACAGCGACTGGCTGCATGTTGTAACGTAAGATCCCCCTTGACATTAATCATGAGTGACCATGCCATGTCGACGAGCTCCCCTCGACCGCGATAAGTACTTCCATTTCCATAAAATTATTTTTTAAAGTCATAAAACGTTTTCCACAATAGGTATCCAATGCAGACCGCTATAAATTCTGCCGTGACCTGTTCACCTCTCACTTTCCCTGGGTCTCTCTGCTCTCGACTTTCATATAATTTTATGATGTATCGATACCCGCTGACCCTTCGCACATTTTATCGCATTTCAGAGCTTTAATGTTATTGTAAATTTTTCGGTTTAAAGTATAAAATAGGACGAGTATATTGGGCATAAAATGTTCTATAAAAGGGTATTATGTGTCCTGTTTGCTTTGGCCCTTTGAAGTCTTGCATTGAACGGACGATAAGAGTAGATTGAATGGCAGTCAAGTAGTGAGACTTCCTTTTTACGTCGTTTCCAGATATATTTTTATAGCTTTACATAAATTTAAATAAAGTGCATCTATGCTTCCGTTTCAATGTAGGTAATTCAAAATTCTATGACATAAATGTGTAAAATTTTTTCCAAGACTAAAATATTTCAGCCATTGATAAAATTGGAATATAAGTGTGGGAAAGTAACGACAATACATTGTTGATGTTGAAAGCATGCTGACAAAACAGAGATAGTGATACCATCTTTTTATTCATAATATGGCGATCTACGATTTCTACAAATTGAATTCTGCTTTATTCTAAACTAAAACATTATTTCAGGTCACAAAAATGAACTATTTTCCAACAGTGTTTCTTAGTACCACAAATTCTCGTAAACTGTTTACTGTTACAGCTGAGTATGTACTGTAATCTGTATTTTTTGGAATAAGCACCCCTCATGAGGGTAAGGGCTAGGTAAGGGTGCGTCAGTTTCAAAAATTGAGTGAAATCACATGTACGCAATTGATAGGGCACGATACAGTCAGCATCCCAAATATTTATGACTAGCTTCCCGCCCCGGCGCCGCTCGTATATCGCTACGACTTTTAACACTTCAACCCTTTTCGCCCCTTATGAATTGAAATGCGTAATATGCTTTTCAGTAGCTGACTTCGATGCAAAGGGATATTTAAACCTCATTTTTAGCTACTCAAATTCAAACCATACATCGTTTATGATAATATTTTAAAAGGCAATATTATATATAATTTTGATTCAAGCCATTATATTATTATTTACAAAAACAAGATCATAATTTTTCTTTGAATCTGGATTGAACGTCAAACCATGCTAAGACCTGATACAATAAGTTTTATCATGTTTCTCAAATCGAATAATTACAATAATAGTAAACATTTATAATAATGTCTCTCTAGTACTATTCTATAGTTTCAAATTGATACAATCAAAATAGTTGTATTGTAGTTGACTCTACCACCACCGTTCCCGCGCAAACCGACCGATTCATATTTGCTCCAACCGCCAATTTATATCTGTTACAAATGGCCGTTTGCGATTGGATGGGCATCGGAAACAAATGACGGCAGCGGGAAAACACTTGACGATTATTGGCCAGTGTTAAAAAGTCATATTTGAAATTTGGAATCGATCGAACGTTTGTTTTGCTATTTTAAAAAGTATCTATCGGTTCGGTGAACATTTCGAAGAACATTTTCACCGGAAATGGTCATTTTTTGTAAACGCTTTTCACTCTGCCAAATAAAAGTTCCTGGTTACAAACCTGACCGTAAGTTACTCATTATTTAGGTTATTTTAAAACATGGTCAGAATTTCAGGGATAAGCACTGAACTTGCGTTGCGATTTTTGTTTTAAATAAAAGAAAAATATGTCAGGGCGGAGAACGGAAGTCGAAAATGTCAAAGAAGTTTCACATCAACACGTGTGCAAAGATTACATATATGTCCTAACGGACACGTGTGCTCGGCACACACGCTCTTTATTTTATATTCTGGCATCCACTTTGTTTAAAGTATAAACTTGTGCCATTTCCCAAGCAATTCCCATAATACACGTTCGGGTATCAAAAGTAACTTCATCAAACTCAATTGCGTATTTATTTTTTCAGTTCATTCGCTTTCTGCGACGAAAAATGGATAAATCCTTTTCAATGTAAATGGGAACAATCAATATGTAGCAGCTTAATACGCGAACAAGATAAATGATGTGTTTTAAATCTGATGTACAAATCTTTCATTGTTGTTTCGAATTGATGATGATCATTTTGTTTGCTTTTTGGTGATTACTTTTCGGCTTTACTGTATTACCTGTAATTTTATTATAATCTGTTTGTATACTTCTCATCATCATCAGCCACAACAGTCCACTGTTGGCCATAGGCCTCCCCAAAATTGGGGGCATATGCCATACTTACCACGCTTGGCAGGCGGGTTGGTGAGCGCATTAGAAGTTTTCCATTCACAGGGAACGCTGCTGCCTATTCCCTGGATTTATCCCTTCTACCCATTTCCTGGATTTATCCCTTTTATACTTCTAATTTTTGTATTTCTATGGGCTAATCCTTTTTTAAGTCTATAATAAGAGTACATAAAAATAGCCTATGGAATATCTGTTTTCATGACAATAAAAGCCTACCCCAGTCAGCAGTTATAGACAAAGTTTCAACTATGCACGACACGAAATGTCATCCTAGTTATTTGGAATTAGGATCATATCTATAAATGCTACTCAGAACTGAAAGTAATATTAAGTATGAATTTGTCAGAACGTTTGTACTAAAATTACAGTTTTATCTCTCAATCTCGAAATTGATGTCAATCTTGAGTGCTAAAATGTCGTTGGCTAATATCACTAGCTAATATTTATTAATAGCTTAAACTCGAATAACTTGTAATCAATTTCATGTTGATCAAACACTTTCAGACGTGTCCAGTTTGTTTGTTTAATGTCTGTTTAGTTATCTGACATGCTTCCACCTCAACCTTATGAAAAGAAGCAAATCGGCCTAAGCAAATATCCAAGTCAATCCATTCGGCAAACTGTAGTGGGCCGTAAGTTTCTTTTCTTTACGTTGCCAAAGCCACTTGGCCTTTGTAAATCTGTAGAGATCTTGTCCTAAAATAAGTCTGTAGGAGGAAGTTTGGCGGGCAAAGTTTGAGGGTTTCGCAACATTACGGGAAGTTGTGCGTACGGTGACTACGGCGTGACACCCACAAAGGCTTTAAAAGTACCTACTGGCTCCAAAATTAGTGCTGTTCAGGGTTTTGTATTTTTTATCAGGTTTTTTTTACTTACTGCGTTCACTGTCATGCTGATTTATTTTCTTTTAATAAAACAGCGCTTCCAGTAAAAGTTATGTCAGGAATTTATAATAATTCAAATAATATTTAAAAAAAAGATTATATATCTACTTATCTAAAAAATCTGACGAAGCATAAAATAATGAAACAGTTTAAAAAAGAAACATTTAAAAAGCTTTCAACAATAGGAGCAGGGCACTACCTATCCCTGTTGGAATTAGGAGCCAATATCGTTCGCTTTACGATTGCTACCGTCTGCTGTTGTGTTTTTATTCTGTGGCGTCTCATCGGTGCCAATTTCGTGCTTATGGGCGAACGTGTGGAGGTGTGAAAGGTGGTTTTTGCTCTTTTTGTCACGGTGAGCCTTTGTCTTTGTCAATATCCTCTCCGCGAATAGTAAGCCTACTAATATGAATAGGTGCATAGTCTGGTGTGTGAACCCTAAAAAATTGTAATAAAATGTAGTTTTCGTTTAAGTGACAACTGTTTCGTCCGCCTTGCGATTTTATCAATTGATATTGTATTCTGTGGAGTCTCATATTTTATCTCACGACTGCAGCTTAGCTATGGCTTGTGTGTGTCAATGGACCTACACGTGAAAGGCCCAAGTGCCGATTTCACGTGTCAATTGAACTAGAAACTACACCAGTTAGCATTTTGTTTGATGGTTTGAACTAGAAATTGGTTGGCGGATCGCTTTCAAACCCAATTTGGTGAGTTGGACCACGTTGGCTGCGAAAAAAAACCGTTATATATCCTCAGATAATAGCCAATGCATGGAATCGCCCAAAGTGCATTTCCCGCCGAGGCACGTAAAGTAATAAACTGTGTTATTTTTCGAATCTATTCGCCCGTATATGGAATTTTAGATCAACCGCCAGTATATTATTTTCTATACTTTAGAATTCTGTTTCAAAAAGTGGCGAAAGAAAATTGAATGTTGAAAGCTTTTTAAATGTTTCTTTTTTAAACTGTTTCATTATTTTATGCTTCGTCAGATTTTTTAGATAAGTAGATATATAATCTTTTTTTTAAATATTATTTGAATTATTTATAAATTCCTGACATAACTTTTACTGGAAGCGCTGTTTTATTAAAAGAAAATAAATCAGCATGACAGTGAACGCAGTAAGTAAAAAACCTGATAAAAAATACAAAACCCTGAACAGCACTAATTTTGGAGCCAGTAGGTACTTTTTAAAGCCTTTGTGGGTGTCACGTCCGTAGTCACCGTACGCACAACTTCCCGTAATGTTGCGAAACCCTCAAACTTTGCCCGCCAAACTTCCTCCTACAGACTTATTTTAGGACAAGATCTCTACAGATTTACAAAGGCCAAGTGGCTTTGGCAACGTAAAGAAAAGAAACTTACGGCCCACTACAGTTTGCCGAATGGATTGACTTGGATATTTGCTTAGGCCGATTTGCTTCTTTTCATAAGGTTGAGGTGGAAGCATGTCAGATAACTAAACAGACATTAAACAAACAAACTGGACACGTCTGAAAGTGTTTGATCAAACTGAAATTGATTACAAGTTATTCGAGTTTAAGCTATTAATAAATATTAGCTAGTGATATTAGCCAACGACATTTTAGCACTCAAGATTGACATCAATTTCGAGATTGAGAGATAAACTGTAATTTTAGTACAAACGTTCTGACAAATTCATACTTAATATTACTTTCAGTTCTGAGTAGCATTTATAGATATGATCCTAATTCCAATAACTAGGATGACATTTCGTGTCGTGCATAGTTGAAACTTTGTCTATAACTGCTGACTGGGTAGGGCTTTTATTGTCATGAAAACAGATATTCCATAGGCTATTTTTATGTACTCTTATTATAGACTTAAAAAAGGATTAGCCCATAGAAATACAAAAATTAGAAGTATAAAAGGGATAAATC
Source organism: Scrobipalpa atriplicella (assembly GCA_029255725.1). Classification (NCBI taxonomy): domain Eukaryota; kingdom Metazoa; phylum Arthropoda; class Insecta; order Lepidoptera; family Gelechiidae; genus Scrobipalpa; species Scrobipalpa atriplicella. Next base: position 4,616 of record JARACY010003101.1, on the reverse strand, counting down.
CAGGAAATGGGTAGAAGGATAAATCCAGGGAATAGGCAGCAGCGTTCCCTGTGAATGGAAAACTTCTAATGCGCTCACCAACCCGCCTGCCAAGCGTGGTAAGTATGGCATATTGCCCCCAATTTTGGGGAGGCCTATGGCCAACAGTGGACTGTTGTGGCTGATGATGATGAGAAGTATACAAACAGATTATAATAAAATTACAGGTAATACAGTAAAGCCGAAAAGTAATCACCAAAAAGCAAACAAAATGATCATCATCAATTCGAAACAACAATGAAAGATTTGTACATCAGATTTAAAACACATCATTTATCTTGTTCGCGTATAAGCTGCTACATATTGATTGTTCCCATTTACATTGAAAAGGATTTATCCATATTTTTCGTCGCAGAAAGCGAATGAACTGAAAAAATAAATACGCAATTGAGTTTGATGAAGTTACTTTTGATACCCGAACGTGTATATGGGAATTGCTTGGGAAATGGCACAAGTTTATACTTTAAAACAAAGTGGATGCAGAATATAAAATAAAGAGCGTGTGTGCCGAGCACACGTGTCCGTTAGGACATATATGTAATCTTTGCACACGTGTTGATGTGAAACTTCTTTGACATTTTCGACTTCCGTTCTCCGCCCTGACATATTTTTCTTTTATTTAAAACAAAAATCGCAACGCAAGTTCAGTGCTTATCCCTGAAATTCTGACCATGTTTTAAAATAACCTAAATAATGAGTAACTTACGGTCAGGTTTGTAACCAGGAACTTTTATTTGGCAGAGTGAAAAGCGTTTACAAAAAATGACCATTTCCGGTGAAAATGTTCTTCGAAATGTTCACCGAACCGATAGATACTTTTTAAAATAGCAAAACAAACGTTCGATCGATTCCAAATTTCAAATATGACTTTTTTAACACTGGCCAATAATCGTCAAGTGTTTTCCCGCTGCCGTCATTTGTTTCCGATGCCCATCCAATCGCAAACGGCCATTTGTAACAGATATAAATTGGCGGTTGGAGCAAATATGAATCGGTCGGTTTGCGCGGGAACGGTGGTGGTAGAGTCAACTACAATACAACTATTTTGATTGTATCAATTTGAAACTATAGAATAGTACTAGAGAGACATTATTATAAATGTTTACTATTATTGTAATTATTCGATTTGAGAAACATGATAAAACTTATTGTATCAGGTCTTAGCATGGTTTGACGTTCAATCCAGATTCAAAGAAAATTATGATCTTGTTTTTGTAAATAATAATATAATGGCTTGAATCAAAATTATATATAATATTGCCTTTTAAAATATTATCATAAACGATGTATGGTTTGAATTTGAGTAGCTAAAAATGAGGTTTAAATATCCCCTTTGCATCGAAGTCAGCTACTGAAAAGCATATTACGCATTTCAATTCATAAGGGGCGAAAAGGGTTGAAGTGTTAAAAGTCGTAGCGATATACGAGCGGCGCCGGGGCGGGAAGCTAGTCATAAATATTTGGGATGCTGACTGTATCGTGCCCTATCAATTGCGTACATGTGATTTCACTCAATTTTTGAAACTGACGCACCTTACCTAGCCCTTACCCTCATGAGGGTGCTTATTCCAAAAAATACAGATTACAGTACATACTCAGCTGTAACAGTAAACAGTTTACGAGAATTTGTGGTACTAAGAAACACTGTTGGAAAATAGTTCATTTTTGTGACCTGATATAATGTTTTAGTTTAGAATAAAGCAGAATTCAATTTGTAGAAATCGTAGATCGCCATATTATGAATAAAAAGATGGTATCACTATCTCTGTTTTGTCAGCATGCATTCAACATCAACAATGTATTGTCGTTACTTTCCCACACGTTATTTCCAATTTTATCAATGGCTGAAATATTTAGTCTTGGAAAAAATTTTACACATTTATGTCATAGAATTTTGAATTACCTACATTGAAACGGAAGCAAAGATGCACTTTATTTAAAATTATGTAAAGCTATAAAAATATATCTGGAAACGGACGTAAAAGGAAGTCTCACTACTTGACTGCCATTCAATCTACTCTTATCGTCCGTTCAATGCAAGACTTCAAAGGGCCAAAGCAAACAGGACACATAATACCCTTTTATAGAACATTTTATGCCCAATATACTCGTCCTATTTTATACTTTAAACCGAAAAATTTACAAATACATTAAAGCTCTGAAATGCGATAAAATCGTGCGAAGGGTCAGCGGGTATCGATACATCATAAAATTATATGAAAGTCGAGAGCAGAGAGACCCAGGGAAAGTGAGAGGTGAACAGGTCACGGCAGAATTTATAGCGGTCTGCATTGGTATACCTATTGTGGAAAACGTTTTATGACTTTTAAAAAATAATTTTATGGAAATGGAAGTACTTATCGCGGTCGAGGGGAGCTCGTCGACATGGCATGGTCACTCATGATAATGTCAAGGGGGATCTTACGTTACAATCATGCAGCCAGTCGCTGTTGTGTCAGTTTCATCGCAAATTTGGCCACCACTTGGTAATAATTCAACTGCAAATTTTTCCGAAATTGATTTTCGATCAAATTTTACACTCCCTATTTATAGCTGCGAAATATTTCATTTTTAGAATATTTGGCGGGCGTCTGAAGAAATTCCCATTCGAAGTAAAGCTTTGGAAGTCGTTCGGTTAGAAATTTCAGCTGTGACGTGGAGGAAAAATCTTGCGTCTTGCGGCGCGTCATTTAGAAGCAGAGCCCGTGAAATTTGTCGAGGTGGTGAGGTACTGCATTAAGGAGTGCATTCAATCGCAGGAAGTAAAATCCTGTCTGAGAATCCCGGCGGCTTGGGTTGGTGTTATGAGCTACAATTCGTGAATTTGTTCCTGATTTTTTCTCACAACAAAGGAAATATGTAATTATTTATAAAAGCTCATCTGTGTACTGAAGTTCTTGAATGTAAAAATAAATAAATTTAAAATTGTATTATTATTATATGCGTCTTTGAACCACTGGGTGAAATTTTTGGTACGTTTGATGTTGATTTGCTGCAAAGCTGGACTGCACAGAACCAAATGTTTTGATCGCAGCGCAGCGCAAGTTTTGAATTCCTACATAATACATACTCCAAGTACCTAACGTTACGTACTTACCATTGAACTTTCAATCCTGTAACAACTAGATTACCTACCTACGTCACTTAAACCATCCCATCCATTGCCAAAGTTTTCCTTCACAGGTAGCCATTATTATAAAGTGCAGCACAGAGACCTGTTGGGGATCTGTTGCGTCCTGGCGCGAGTCCAAGGCTATGTGTGGGATCAGCTACTCGAGTCTTCGTATAATAGATCGCCCGGACCGAGATAGCCTTGTTAGACGCGCAATGGAACATGGATATGATACAAGTTTGTTGTATGGGAAGCACTGAAGACTTTTCTTGGCGATACGAAAAAGTACGGCGTATTTTGGTAAAGGCTGTATAATTTCGCAACGTGTGCTTATTTTGTGTTAAGCGTAGGAGCTCACTACTCGAGCCACCTAGTTTCCCTAAAGTACTACTTACTTGGACAAACGCTTCGTATCACTATTTATAGTAGGATCTGTTGCGTCTGGCAAGTGTCCAAAGTCAGGGATCAGATAGAATGGAGTCTTTAGATAATGGACTGAGATAGCCCTGTTAAAACTAGTGAATTTGTCAATTTCATCTTTGCAAATCAGGTACCATCCTTTCTTGTAAAGTTTTTGAGGTATTTCGTAAAATCACAGCTTGTAAAATCACCAGTAATGGCGTTGTTACTAAACTAACTGACATAATATATAGTGGCAAAGAGAGGTGCCTCCTATCAGTCAACTGATACTGGCTGAATATGTGAAAATTAACAAAATTATTGATTTGCTTATAAAAGAAAAATTAATACTCACGTAAAACACCCAGTCCTTGGGCTGTGTGCGTTGGTCCCGCACACATACAGCCGCGAGCCGTCGCCCATTGGCTGATCACCCTCACGTGGTTCCGGCAGTCGAAGTGGCTGGACAAACCAACAGATTAATAAATATAAATAAATGACCGCTTTCGTAGCCCTACGCAAGCCTTGCGAAGCAAAAACTACTGTTTTTAATTATTTTTGGAATTTATTATGATGATTTGAGAATTGAAGCAAAAATTTATTCAGGTCGTCGTTGTGGTTTATGTTTATGTCTCTAAAATCCTGGGTGTCTTTATTATTTACTAGTATTTTTTCTGTCTTTGTATGTACATATTTATAAATTAATTTTAGCGCAGAAGTATTGTAGTGAGAAAATTAATAATAATAAATCAAACTTGGCACAGTTTATTTTTTTACTTTACTATTAAACGCAGTCAGATACAGTTTAAAATTAATCTTTTATAAAATACCTCGAACACAATTGGCCACTTGAAATAATACCGAATAAAATTGGTATCCTTTCGAGAATAAATCAAATTACTTTTATCGATGCAAAATAAAGGTGCATTCAATTAAAATTATAAATTGCGTATTTTACTCATTCGGAACCCGGGGCAAAATTCAATGGAATAATAGTTGTTCGTGCGAACGTTGTATGCGTACTCGTTCACAGGTCGTGATTATGCAAATTTGCGTCCAACATAAT